>CAUYQG010295769.1:0-12638 GCA_963574415.1 Tarsius wallacei
GCAAATACAGGTTAACATTAGCAGTGAGTTTTGATTGCACAGAGGCCATAATCAATCAATTGCTTTCAGACTCATATCAAAACAATAATCTCATCATAATAATAATTTCATTATATATTACAATGTAATAATAATAGAAATAAAGTGCACAACAAATGTAATGCACTTGAATCATCCCCAAACCAACCCTGGTCTGTGAAAAAATTGTCTTCCATGAAACAGGCCCCTTATGCCAAAAAAATTGGGGACCCCTGCCCTAAAGACATGCAGCTGAGGGGCTTTCCCACATACCCGTCTTGTATCACCACAATTCCAGTCAGGGCATTCAGAAGAATAGGCTGGGGACAGAGTGAATTTGAAGAGCACAGGAGGCTTGGGTTCTACTTCTTGCTCTGTCACTAACTGGCTATGTTTCCTGGACCTGTTCCTCCTTTGTAAAATGATCTATAAGTCATTTCAAGCTTTGTTTAGAGACATATACATACCTTGATAATCACCACAGGGCAAAAAAAAAAAAAAAAAAAAGCACAGGCTGCTGGGCCAAGGGGGACAGGCAGGGACAGTCACTGAATATTCTGTAATGTATCCCAGACACTCTGGCTTCACACCAGGAAATATCAGGTGTTAAGGAAACCAGATACAGGAGGAAATGAGCAGAAACACCCAAACATGGGGTAATGGACACCTTGGCCATGATTACAGGCTGTTTCCTACAGAGTACCTGGGGAGGCAAGAGCTCCTTGTCTTCACTGCCCCAGGGATAGAAGATGTACTCACAGGGCTTGAAATCCTGCACATCTGTGATGGGGCAGACCTGGGTTTCTCTAAATGCAATTAAATTTAACTAACATTTGAGTGCCTGTTACAATGTTGTTCAGTTTTTGGAGTATAGTCCTTGGCCCAGACTTGAAAAACTGTGATTCAAAAGAACTGGGGTTTTAAAAAAGCTGCATAAAGGAAGGAAGGTTAGAATGAACCATGTGCCACTAGATTAGAGTTGGAGACATCAGTATTAACTAATGTTTGTACTATACTCACATATGTGTATGTGTATATGTGTGTGTGTTATATATGTATATACACACAAGGGGGGACCCCCCAAAATGGAATTTATTTATCAAAAATTGTATATTATTTTTACATGTTTAAACTTCAGTTACCTTCAGAGTACTCTCTGTTTGATGCAATTCACCTATCGAGATGCTTTTTCTACTGCTCAAAACACTCAGCATGGTATGGGCAGGTGTGTTGTCATGGTGGAAGAACCAGTCACCTGTTTGCCACAACTTGAGACTTGTCTTCCACAAATCGTTACACAAACTTTTAAAAACTTCCAGATAAAAACTTTGGTTGACTATTTGATCCAGAAGAACAAATTCTGAGTGTACTACAAGAGAACCACCCTCCAAAAGATAATTCCAGGTTTGTTTTTTATTAGGTCTCCCCTAATATACATATGGGGGAGGTATGTGTGCATATAATGGGTTAGAATAGACATACATATTGCTAGCTCTTTCCATTGAGAGGGCCTAGAAGCAGTGACACTCCCATAAGTGGCTATGAGCACACCCAGCACCCAGATCTGTTTCTAATACCTCCTCCAGTTAAAAAAAAACAAAGATTCCTTAGAGAAATAGCTGATTCTTAGAGCACCGGGGCAGAGAATATGCAAGATGAGCCTAGAGCACCTTGTAGGGCCAAGATGCAAGGGAATGAATAAATAAATAAGACTGGGGTATGTCAAAGCGATGCAGGTGCCAAAAGAGAGCACTCCCCTAACAGTCAAAGCTGAAACAAATTGAACAACAAAATAAAAAAATGTGCAATTGGATTATAACTTGAAGTCAAACATCCATGAGTACATATGATTTAAACAAATGGATGTCTGAGTGAATAAATGGGGGAGAGAAGACTAATCTCCCATGTAGAAGAATTGATGGAAATGTTCCCCCACTAGGAGGGGGAGCCCTCCTTGAATGTGGGCTGCATGTAGGAACTTCTTTTTACAGAGTACACTATGGAAAGAGGGAAAGATGAACTCTGCAGTGGAGAAACCTGACAAACACTACCTTAGCCAGATGATCAAGGTCAACATCAACAGTGATAAGTCATGTTGGCAGTCCTTCATATGCTGTCATGAGAATGACTTTTTTTTTTTTTTGAGTTAGAGCCTCACTCTGTCGTCCAGACTGGAGGGCAGTGGCACGCTCCCGGCCACCGCAGCCTCAACCTGTTGGGGTAATCCTTCTGCCTCAGCCTTCCAAGTAGCTGGAACTACAGGCGAGTGCTACCACGCCCGGCTAATTTTTTGATTTATTGTAGAGATGAGGTCTCGCCAAGTTGCCCAGGCAGATCTCGAACCCGCCGGCTCAGGCAATCCACTCACCTCAGCCTCCCAAAGGCGCGGGATTACAGGCTGAGCCACCGAGCCCGGTGAGAATGACATTTTACTCTGTGGTCTTACTCCTCAAAACCCCTAACTCCTGTTTAACCATAAGAAATAGTCAGATGAACCCATATTGAAAGACACTGCAAAACACCTGACTGGTACTCTTCAAAACCGTCAAGGTCATCAAAAACAGGGAAAGTCTGAGAAACTGTCACCATCTAGAGGAGCTTAAGGAGATCTGATGACTAAAGGTAATGTGTTATCCTGGATAGGATCCTGGCATAGAAAAAGAACATTCGGTAAAAAAATAAAATAAAATAAATAATTAAAAAAAAATAAAAGCAAGGAAATTCAAATACAGTATGTACTTCAGTTAATATTGGCTCATTAATTGCAATAAATATACCTTAATCATGTAAGATATCAGCAGTAGGAGAAACTGAGTGTGGGGGTATGTCAACTCTGCAATATTATTGCAACTTTTCTATAAATCTAACCCTATTCTAATTTTATTTTATTTTATTTATTTTTTTTTTTTGAGTTGGAGTCTCACTCTGTAGCCTAGACTGGAGTACAGTGGCCGCTCCCGGCCACCGCAGCCTCGACCTGCTGGGCTCTGGCAATTTTTCCGTCTCAGCCTTCCAAGTAGCTGGAACTACAGGCGCACGCTACCACGCCCGGCTAATTTTTTGATTTATTGTAGAGATGAGGTCTTGCCAAGTTGCCCAGGCGGGTCTCGAACCCGCGGGCTCAGGCAATCCACTCACCTCAGCCTCCCAAGGCGTAGGATTACAGGTTGAGCCACCGAGCCCGGCCACTATTCTAATTTTAAAAGTTTAGTAAAAAAAAACAGCATAGATGGTTCCGAGCCATGGTGATATACAGTTAACCGTTGAACAACATGGGTTTGAACTGCACGGGTCTACGGTTTTTTTGTCCCAACCAAACACAGAATTAAAATACAGTATTCCTGGGATGCAAAACTCACATGTATGAGGACAACTTTTCACATACATGGGTTCCTCAGTGCCTACTGCAGGACTTGAGTATGCTTGGATTTGGTTATATGCAGGCAGTCCTGGAACCAATCTCCTGTGTTTACCAAGAACCACCATACTATGAAGATTATACTAAAAAGAATAAAATAATGAGTGACACAGCTCCTACCATCAAGGTTCTTAGAGCTTGACCAGGAAGAGTGGGGGATTGCTGTCAGACAAATAGACCAAAAAGCTAAAGCTAAAATAATTATTTCAACTGGTGAGTGCCATTAAAGAGACAGCCACAGGTTAAAAAAAAAACAAAAAACTCAAAAGAGGTTGATGGTTAAGGTGGAGGGGGGACATTGAGAAAAACATTCTTAAAGAATAGGCAAGATGTTTATAGGTGAAGATGGAGCAAGTAGGTGTTTCCAGGCTGGAGATATGCGTTTATCCAAGGTACAGAGGTCAGAAAATTTGAGGCCAACTCTGAGCAAGGAGTCCAGGTAGACCAAACACGGGGCAGTGTTCCCCTCATGGTTCCATGGGCCACTGGTCCCACAAAATATTCTGTCAAAACAAGATCCTGTAAACAAACACTTTGGGGGAAATTCCTGGTGGAATTAACCCATTCCTGGGGGGAGGGTCACAAAGCCCATTAGTGTATAAAGACTTAGAGAAATCCTATAGTAAAGAAACCTGTTTAACTTTTTTCAACCTAGAGTTTCCTAGATTTATTTGACCACAGGGTCCCTTATTTTTAAGTAATGCCAATTAGCAAGTTTCACAGAATTCCCTCAGGGAAATGCTGGCAGACACTTTGGGTAGGGAAAAGAAAGAGAAAGCTAGAAAGGTAGGAAGGGGGCCTTCATGGAAACCAGGAATGCTGGGATAGGAAACCAGGGCATCACAGAGTGGGAGCCACCAAAGGCCACCGTGCTGGGGAGTGACATGGTCTCAGCTGCACATTAGGAAGGCAATGGATGGGGATGAACCAGAAGGAGGGGAGGCAGAAAACATTCATGATGGTGCAGATGGTATGAATTCGGACAATGGCGGGGGCAAAAAGAGGATGTAAAATTTTAGCGGCAGAAGCAACAAGACTCAGTGTACGACTGAACTGGGGTAGAAGTTAGGTACAAAAGAGGGAGAAATGAAGGGGAATGGGTGGGAGATCAGTGGTGTCGGGGCATCACAGCTGAGGAAACAGGCCAGCCTGGCTGGTCTGCAATGGAGCTCTCCCAATAGTTTTCCCTTCTCTGTTCCCAAGGACCAAGGCCAGAACAGCACTCTCCAAACCCTCACCGGGTGAAGGGCATAACAATACATTTAACTTTAGCTACAAAATAAAAAATGCAGTACTGGATTATAACTCAGAGCATATGAGTTACATGAGTACATTCTGACATAAATAAATCACTGCATAAATAGTATCGAAAAGACAAATCTCCCATACAGAAGTATTCCAGATAATTTACACAGATTATGATCTATCTCAGGATGGAGAATCCAATGTCCCACCTCCTCTTTGTTTGCACTAACCAAAGCAAAGTCTCCCTGAGAGGGCACAATGGAGTGGCCAGGAACCAGACACCAGTGCAAATTCTCTTTCCCAAAACTCACTGGCTGGGTGACTTCAGGCAAGTCACTCAACCTCTCTGCTTCAGTTTCCTCTTTGCAGAAGGGGACAGAACTAATTCTTATTCTGTACGCGTATCACGAGGAGTCAATATATATAAAGTGCTTAGAATCGTATTTGGTATGCAGTAAGTCATAATAGTTTCAACAGTTGGTTTTGAGGGGTCAGGATATGGGAAGTAGGGAATCTATGGAAACCCTGGGGAAGGTTAAACACAAATAACTAACTCTCAGTTGAGGAAGTTCTCAGGGGTGACAGTCAGAGTGTGAGATGGAAAAATCAGGACACTGTGTTTTCTTGCCCTTTATGGGGTGAAAAGAGCTCTGGGCTGCTCATTTGCATGTGGCTGCCTCACTTTCCCAGATGCACACCGGTAATTGAGAGGACCAGGTTTTCTAGTTCTCCTAGCACTTCCAGGTCCTCTGGGAGATGAGTTGTAAATGAGACCACTACCCAAACAGAAAAGTGCTTTGAGGGCCAGCTGGCCTCCCTCTGCCTCAATTGTGGCCTCCCTGCTGCCGTCAGGCAGGAGCAGAGCTTCATTTGGGTAACTCCTGCACATAGCTGTCTTCCCCCAATAACTAACCACCACCCTCAGGCCTCCAGCAACCCAACCACCTCCTCCTTTCTGGGCTCCCCTGATCTTTGTCTCCACAGGAGCCTCCCCATCCCCAGCATCCTGTGCCTCAGCTGGAAGCAGATGGAGGGGAGGGGCTGCCAAACCTCTCTCCACGCCCCTGGATCTCTCACAGGCTCTCCAGTGGGGTCCTTCCTCCTTCAAGATTTTCTCTCTAAGTTAATGCTGCTGGGTTTTGGTTGGGAGGGGAGAAAAAACAATGGGGGAAGGGATGTGGCCTTGAGTCTGCGCTTGTGGTGATGAGTGGGTGTAAGAAGCAATGAATTTGCAGGCATGAATGGAACCTGGGACTTTGGAAAGCAGCCTCTTTATTGGAGGCTGGGTGAAGTTACACAACTAGACAAAATCGCTGATAAAGTGACGTCTTTTTCACCCCGTTCTTCCTCCTGAAAGGGTACTGAAGTCTCTAGGGCAGCAGTCCCCAACCTTTTTGGCAACAGGGGCCGGTTTTGTGAAAGACAATTTTTCCATGAACGTGGGGGGCTGGTGATAATCAGGCATTAGATTCTCATAAGGAGCACGCAACCTAGGTCTCTCGCATGTGCCATTCACAACGGGGTTCGTGCTCTTATGAGAATCTAATGCTGCCGCTGTTCTAACAGGAGGTAGAGCTCCACTTGCTGACTGCCCACCTCCTCTGTGCAGCCTGGATCCTAACAGGTCACAGACCTGTTCTGGCCTCCGGTCCCAGAGGTTAGGGACCCCTGCTCTGGGAGACCCACTATAGGAGAGAAATTATAGTCCAGGGTTTAGCTGGGTGTGTTGGTATGCACCTGTAGTCCCAGCTACTAGGAAAGGTACAAAGTGAGATCCTTTCTCAAAAAAAAAAAAAAAAAAGAAGTGCAGGATTCAAATCCTGACTGCACCAATTACCAACTGTGACCTCCAGCAGAGTGCTTGCTTCCTCTGTGCCTCAACTTACTCATCTGTAAAATGGAGGCAAGAATACCTACCTCAAAGAGTTGTAGCGAAGACGGATCAAACTATTACATGTAAAGTGCTTAGTACAGTGTCTTGTGCACAGTAAGCACTTGAAACACATCAGCCATTGCTAGTTCTATTAGAGGGCTTCACAGAAAGTTCAGAAAGGCCTGCTTTGGCAGCAGTGGCTTAGGCCAAAAGGGAGGAGGCCTGTGCTCGTGTCCTGGTGTTGCCACAATCTCATTGCCAAGTCAGCTCAAAACACAGCTCCCTCAATCTATCTATTGGAGATATTAATATCTGACCTACTTTATAGGGTATAAAAATAATGAGAACATATATGGCAGGATACATTTCTGATATATTTACTGTGTCTCTCTTTGTATTCCACTCCCCAGCTCCCATTCTGAGCAGGTCACCAGGTTTCAAACTTCTAAGTTCAAGGACATTGGATAGGGTGGGAAGCAAAACCAGACAGCAGATTTGGTGAAAGCTTCAGGTTATTTGAGACCACTTTGGAAAAGCAGACAGGAGGCAAGACTCTCCTAAACTAGAAATGAAAAGAGGCTGTGAGTCTCAGGAGCAAGCAGTCAGATGCATTCCTACACCCTGCGGGAGGTGCAACAAGGAAGGAGGGACACTGGGCACAGGTTCCTGGCCTTGACAAAGAGGTCCATGTCCCACAGTGGCACAGAACTGGAAAGCCACTGAGGAAACCTGCAGGGACCACAACATAGCAGTGCTTTCCTGTTTTCCAAGGCCCACCTAGGTCTCCTTGACCTGAGTGCAAGCCTGGGGTTGGGGGATAGGACCCTGGTATTTCTGACATGAAATGTCCTGACACTCAAGTGAGTAGGGACTCAGAATTAGAACGACATTGATTTAGAGACTACCAAGAATGGGATGTTTGTTGAATGGCCAAGTATGAGAGCTGATGTTCACATCTATCACACATAGATTCCAAAGTTTAAAAAGTATGGAGTGCCAGGAACACAGTACTTGACATGATTATTAATTGCCTCATTATTTTGGTATATAAATACTTGGCAGGAGGAAAACAGGGAAGGTTTGCCAGGGCCAGAAAGGGTTTGGGCTGCAGCCCCTGAAAGCTGTATTCACCTCTTAGCAGAGCTGGTTGGGAGCTGAAGGGAAAATGGTGGAGGAGCCACTGGGGACCCTGGCCTTGACCACTCGGTGAGACCATTTCCTTGCAAGTCAGTTCTGATAGCCACTCTCGTGTGTTGCCTGCTTTGTCTCCTTGAGGCTCCCCGATTCCTCCCTCTCCTCGAGGTTCCAGCACAAGGAGAGGGGACAGAGCTGGGCCTGTGCCAGGCAAGCCTAGTTGGTGGCCTCCTCAGCACTTCTGGGCAGCTACATTTCAGTCTTGTGAAGGAGAAAGGGAGAGAGAAACCGACAGAGAGAGTCCCTGAACCCTGAAACCTGAGCCCAGCCTGGCTTAAGTAAGTACAGTTTTCAGGAAGGAATCAAACTTTCTCAGGCTAAAGCTTCCTCTTAAGAACACAGGGAGTAGCTGCTGGGACTCGCTCCTGTCACTGGCCTGGAGGAGGCCCCGAGGTCTACACCCCAGTGAGGATTCTATCAACACCCCATCTCAGAAAGCGGGGCTGGAATCATCTCTTTTTTGGTCCAGGGGAAACTGAGGCCCAGAATGGTAATTATGAATGATGACTTATAGGACAGGCCACTGGGCCAATGAAATGCTTCTCTTTTTCTCTCATAAGGCTCTCCTGCCATCTAGCTTCAGAAAATGGTTCCATAGGCAAAATTCATCATCCCAAGCAGCACTCCAAACCCAGGAGGCTAGCATTAGAGTGGAATGAACTTGGGCAGAGTTGTAGGGATCCCACACCTCAAATTCCACTGCTTTGTTTTAAACATCATCCCACTTTAAGGAAAGGTAAATGGGGGAAGAAGATGAAGAGAAAATGATGTTATTTAAACATGTGAATTCCTCTGGGATGGATAAAATACAAATACATTGCCAAGTGTCTTACGCATTCTTGATTGTCAGTTAATACTAAGTAACAGTCATGTTTACAAAGCAGTGCCTTTGAGCAGGCTAAGAGCATTATGTCTTCTCCCAACCACGCCCATGACTCAGGGACTTTCATCTCTCTCTCTCCTTTTTTTTTTTGAGTTGGAGTCTCACTCTGTCACCCAGGCTGGAATGCAGTGGCAAGCTGGGCTCAGGCGATCTTTCCGCCTCAGTCTTCCAAGTAGCCAGAACTACAGGCGCACACTACCACACCTGGCTAATTCTTTGATTTATGGTAGAGATAAGGTCTCACGAAGTTGCCCAGGCTGGTCTTGAACCTATGGGCTTAGGCAATCCTCTCACCTCAGCCTCCCAAAGTGCTGGGATTACAGGCTTGAGCTACCGCACCTGACCAACTTTCATCTTTCTACCCTGGTGATGAAGAAGCTGAGACTGGCTACCCCTGGCCTCGTGTCAAGAAGAGCCCTGTCAGAAAGGAGACTGTAAGTGTGGGAGGGGCCTGGAGCAGAGGTCGTAGGGGCAGGGGTAGGCAGCATTAGGACACTAATTTTGCAGCTTTTATTATTTTGTCAAGGAGCAAATTTGGAACTGAAAGACACTGTCCAGCATTCACCGGGGATGTGGAAGCCATGTTTTTCTGTGGAGGCTATCTGGGAGCCCTCTTGGTAGCATCAATGACTATTTCCCAGAAGTTTTGGGCTGGGCCTTGGACAAGTTCCTGACCCATTCCAGGAGGAACCTCAGAAGGGCACAGAACAGAATCATAGGCAGTGTGGAGCTGCTGTGGACAGTCCCCACCACCCCTCCTCTCTGCTGTAACCCCTCCCCCAAAATACTTTTTGATTTTAGGCAAGTTTCCATGGCAACCCAAGTCTCCATCAGTCAGAGGGTTACCATGGTGACTTAACTTGGCTCTGCGTCCATAGCTAAGGAGGACCCCACACCTCAGCTGACAAGTAAGGCTCATAGGCACTCAAGTGAAGCGAAGACTGAGGTCTGGGCTTGCCGAGGGGCACCCGAGGGCCTGGGCTGGCCACCTGCCAGGGCTGGCAGGGAGGTCTCAGAGCAGTCATTGGCCCAGTCCCCAACAGGACTGAGAAATGTCGGCTTAGGTTCTTCCTGGTCTTCAGATCTCCCTCCTAGGCACTGACTGGGCCTACTCTTAGACGAAACAGCTTCTTCATAGCTGGTATTCTGTATGTTTGACCTTTTCTAAGAAACATTCCCTGACTCCATCTGGCTTCAACAACAACCGCTCAACATTCTCCTAGTATTTGGAGACTCAGTTTACAAAGTGTCCAGACAACTCTTGGGCAATATTCCACATCTAGGCTCTAGCAGCTGGTATTCATGCCCTTTACTGTGCCCATGGCAACGTTTACTCTAACTCTCCTATGCCTGTGCCTTTCCTTGTTAATGGTCTAAATCTTGAACTCTGTGTCCTTTCTTCCCCCATCACAGAATGAAAACTCTCTGAGGGCAGGGCCTGTTTTCTTGCTTTTGAACTTCTGTGTTGAGCTTAGCTGAGGATACATGGCCAACACTGGAAGTCAGGAATGGTCAACACTGGGAGTGGCCAATAGTAATAAGCTTGACCCTCCCAGCTGTAAAAAGGAGGAGAGAGATGTGAGGTCAATTCTCACTTTTTGGGAAGCTGAGAATCCAGTCTGTGGATAATCGAGGCTGCTACTTCAGCTGTTTCACTGTCTCTCCATCTCCCATTTTACCACTCAGCAGCTATGATGCCAAAAGAAGGGAACAGAAATGAAATCTGATAAGTGTGTGCCTCCCACGACCATCCCTTACAAATGCACTCTCGCTTTGCTCATATATGCCACAGCCCATCTGTGGGGCCTGCCTGCCCACGAGCCGGAAGTGTTGGACTCAGATCTTAAAAGCAGTCCATCAAATGCGGGGACACATTCTTACTGTGTTCTGAAATAAAATTTTAACTTTCACTGCATTCTCGAGAGCCTAAAACAATAAATTCATTAAAAAACAGTGAGAGTATATGATTAAGCTCACTTTTCTTTTTAGCCTGCAAAAGTGTTATGTTTAAAATTAACAGCAGTATTTTTTTTCAAAGACTGGAGTCAGACTTTTCTTTGGTGCTACTTGCTCATTGGCCAATGGGCAGAGTTCTGCATGTGGAACTAACATGCACCCAGAAGGGCTTTAGCTATCCCCACTGGCATCTCCATCAGGCTACATGCATCCACAGGGCAGTCAAGCTTAGGCATCTGTTGGGAACCCCCAGTTCAGTCTGTTTGGTAGGTTCTTTACAGCACACAAACCAGGCCTGCCTTCCAGAAGCATCCAAGTTCTGCACTAACTACTGCGGGCTTTCTTAGAGCATCACCTCTATTGCCCTGCAAGACCACCTTGTTTCTGTGACATCCTGACAGCCAGCAGAGCCCAGCCATTAAGCATATGGTGTCTGAGGTTCTGACACTTGCTAGCAGTATGAATTTTATACAAGTAAGCTAACCTTTCTGTGCCTCAGTTTCCTGGCCCATAAAATGTGAATGATGATAACAATAACATCCACCACCAGGAAGGGTTGTGAGGATTAACAAGCTATTATACATAAAGCACCCAGAACAGTGCCTGGCACAAAGAAAATGCTCTATTATTCAAAGTCTGGGTAAATTGTCCTGACAACCAGTTCCCAGGGAACTTCTGTGGCGAGAAAGAAGGTCCTTTTGGGCTAGGGCTTTTCAAATTGCAGGTTACAACTCATTTGTGGATCATGAAATCAATTTAGTGGATTGCAACCAGCAATTAAAAAAATAGACCACATACAATACAATCAAGAAATTGTACATACAAAAAAAATCAAGTATATTGCACAGAGTATTGTTGCATACAACTTTTGACTCCTTGTATATACTGGGTTTGCTGAAAAATGTCATTTCTGATTGGAGCGTCAAGGTTAAAAAAAAGGTCTTAAATACACTGCTTTAGGCTGATGTCAGTTGGGAGCAATCTCCGTGTGAATGAGTTCTTGGTTGTGCCCTGAGAAAAAGTAGGGAAGGAAGAAGAGAGGGGAATGCTCTGGCAGGCTGCAGAGAAGAGACAGGACACACATCATCAGAGTGGGAGTGGGAAAGACGGGCAAGATGCAGAGGATCAGGATAGCAGAGACAGTCTTACAGCTCTCACATTTTTGCCCCAAGCGGGACTTGTTCCTTGTGGAGAACTGGAAAGCCTCTCTTTTAAGAGTTACCTCAAGACAGGCTGACATTACTCACCAGAGATAAAGGCTAGCATCGGTATTGTGACTAGTGGCATGGTTCCCCATGAGAACTCCCAGACAAGGGCCCCTTTGTGGCCAGGTCTGCTGACCAGCTGGGAGATTTAGTAAGAAACACACACTGCCTACAAACAGAGCCCTCTGCCTGTCCCTTGGCATGCCTGCGGGTCTGTCTCCCAGTGACGTCCATCCAACTTTTAGAACTGCAAGGAGTTTCACACTCGTGTTCTCATTGGGTCCTCCCAATAGCTCTCTGAGCTAGAAAGGGTGGAGTAAATATTATTATCTGTTTAGAAGAGATGAGGAAACTGAGGCCCTGGGAGGAAGGATGATTTGCTCAAGGTCATAGAATAACACCTTGGCCCCAAAGTCCATACTCCTCCCTGTTAGTCCAGCAAAGTTTCATTTGCCCACTCTAACCTGTATCATGCCTACACAGAGGTATACGTACAAGGGGTGGGATAGAAGGCAGGTAAGGAGGGAGGTGTTGGCTTCGAAGAGTTTGCACCTTAATGTGTCTGAAGCTCCTCAGCTCAGCCCATAAAAAGAAGACACAGAGGCCAGGCTCAGTGGCTCAGCCTATAATCCCAGCGCTTTGGGAGGCTGAGGTGAGTGGATTGCCTGAGCCCGCGGGTTCGAGACCCGCCCAGCCAACTTGGTGAGATTTCATCTCTACAATAGATTAAAAATTAGCTGGGACCGGGCTCGGTGGCTCAGCCTGTAATCCCAATGCTTTGGGAGGCTGAAGTGAGTGGATTGCCTGAGCCCGCGGGTTCGAGACCCGCCCAGGCAACTTGGCAAG
>CAUYQG010295782.1:0-12846 GCA_963574415.1 Tarsius wallacei
TCTCACAGTTTGATGTTTCATATTTAAGTCTTTGATTCATTTTGAGTTAATTTTTGTATATGGTGATAGGTCAGGGACCACTTTCATTTTTCTGCATGTGCGATTATTATTATTTTTTTCCTGTGAATTCATTTGAGTTCCTTGTAGATCCTGGATGTTGGGCCTTTGTCAGATGCATAGTTGGCAAATAATTTTTCTTATTTTGTAGATTGTCTCTTTATTTTCTTGATGACTTCTGCTGTGCAAAAACTTTTTACCTTGATAAGGTTCCACTGTCAATTTTAGCTTTTGCTGCATTTGCTTTTGAGAACCTGGCCATGAATTCATTTCCTCCTCTGATGTCTAGGAGGCTGCTCCCTAAGTTTTCTTCTAAGATTCTCACAGTTTGATGTTTCATATTTAAGTCTTTGATTCATTTTGAGTTAATTTTTGTATATGGTGATAGGTCAGGGACCACTTTCATTTTTCTGCATGTGGTTAGCCAGTTTCCCTAGTACCATTTGCTAAATATGGTTTTCTTTCCACAATGTTTGTTTTCATTGGCTTTGTCAAAGATGAGTTGGTTGAGGTTTGTGGTTTCATTTCTGGATTCTCTGTCCTGTTCTATTGTAATGTGTCTATTTTTGTAGCAGTACCATGCTGTCTTGGTTGCTGTAGCCTTGTAGTAAAGTTTGAAGTCTGGAAGTGTGATGCCTCCAGCTTTGTTCTTTTTGCTGAAGATTGGCTTAGCTACTCGGGCTCTTTTTTGCTTCCTTATGAATTTATGTATTATCTTTTCTAGGTCCTTGGAAAATGATGCAGGTGGTTTGATAGGGATTGTGTTGAATCTGTAAATCGTCTTGGGTAGAATGGATATCTTGATGACATTGATACTTCCAGTCTATGAGCATGGGATGATCTTCCATTTGCTTGTATCATCCTTGATTTCTTTGAGCAGTGTTTTGTGGTTCTTATTGTAAAGACTTTCACCTCTTTGGTTAGCTGGATTCTGAGGTATGGTTTTGATTTGGTTCTCATCCTGTTTGTTTTTGGTGTATAGAAATGCAACTGTTTTTTATGCATTGATTTTGTATCCTGTAACTTTACCAAAGTTGTTTATTGATACAAGGAGGTTTTTGACAGACTCTCTAAGATTTTTTAGGTATAGAATCATATCATCTGCAAAAAGGGATAACTTAACTTCCTCGTTTCCTATTTGGATAACCCTGATTTCTTTTTTTTTTTTGCCTGATTGCTCTGGCTAGGACTTTCAGTACTATTGATATATTTTATATTAGTATTTCTAATATACGTTACTCCTTTTTTATTTAAACTATAATATATTTCACATTAAAGCAAATTAAAACAAGGATAATTACCCTAAAATTTCTTACTCTAACATTAATATTCTGTTAATTTTTGCTTAGCTTTTTTAGTATTAAGTTTTATACATATAATTTTATATATTTATATAGTAGTTTCACATAACTTACATAGCTATATTAATAATTCATTTTATATTTTGGCACTTCCAGCTAGCATTATATCATAAACTTTTTTTGCTATATATGAGGTCTGGCAATTAAGTTCACAAACTCATCCTAGAAATAGTGCTACACACCTCATTGCTGAATATCACTATGGTCACCTTTGAAGTACTTTCTTTGGAAGCTAAGCACTGATGCCAGTGCTTAGTTCTCCAGTCAAATAAATTTTGGAACTCTTTTTCTGGAATGACCATCAGAGCTATTGTCTTATTACCCTTGATGTCCTGAATGTCATCAAAATGTCTTCCTTTCAATATTTCCTTTATCTTTGGGTAAATAAAAAAGTCATTGTGGGCCTGATCAGGTGAGTAGGGAGGGTGTTCCAATACAGTTATTTGTTTACTGGCTAAAAGCTCTCACAGACAGTACTGTGTGAGCTGGTGCATTGTCGTGATGCAAGAGCTCCCTTGGGACCATTTTTGCACACACTTCTCTCATGCCAAGATTTTCAGTTAAAATTTTCCTAACTGTTTCTCTACTGATGTTTATTTGGTCTGCTATACTTCTCATAGTCAGCCGATGATTTTGCAATTTGATGAATTTTTGCAATTTTCTGCTATTTCTGGCTGTCCTGACCTCTCTTCATCAATGATGCTCTCTTCTCTCAGAAAAACGTTTAATCCATTTGTACACTGCAGTGTCTTTCATGGCATTATCCCCATATACTTGGACTAACATGTCCCTGATTTTACTTCCACTCTTGCCAAATTTAACAATAAATTTAATACTTGTTGCTCTGATTCAAACTCTTACATTATTTTGATGACAGTTCTGATGGCCATTTCAGAAGAGTTCTAAAATTCTTTAATGGGTGGACTAGGTGCTGGTGTCAGTGCATAGCTTACCAAGGGGGATACTTTGAGGGTGACTGTAGTGATATTCAGCAATGAGGTATCACTGTCTCTCAGATGAGTTTGTGAACTTAATTGTCAGACTTCATAGCATACTTGGGTTATTAATACAAGACACAGGTAATGTGGAAACAAGTCAGGAGCTGGAAAGGAATGAAGCCAGGAAATGTTAACTGAAAAATATAAAGAGGTCAGGGTGGGCAGTAATGATCAGAACTGAAGTTGCAAAAATTCATAAAATTGTGCATTGAAATCATCAGCTGACTGTTAGAAGCATAGCAGACCAACTTTATATTTTGCATAGCAGATCCTATAATAGCATGATTGTTGATGACTACAGGAATGCTTGTTTTTAGAATCAGTACTAATGGCTTTACTAATCAAGGTAAATAATTGACCCATATGAACGAATCCTTGCTTCTTATGGTAGTTTTAATAGTAATAGCATATTTTATAAGGTGAGGTGAGATTTGAATTCACTCCTTTAAGTTATCTTTATAAAACAAGCCTTATTTGTTTATATTATGAAAATCATTGTCAATATTTAATAGTTGCCTTTTAGTAAATTTTAATATTTGGTTCGTCATTTTCTTTCCTTTTACCTTTGAGTAACTTAGACAGAGGGTAATGAACAAGTCCCCTGAGTGTAGCCTAGGAAACAGGCCTTCCGCATGAACTATTGATTAAATTATAAAATGTTTTACTTACAGAAAATTTCAAGAGCACCTACAATTACCAGAAGTGTTGATGTTCCTTCAATTCCTTCTTGTGAAAAGTCATATGGTTATCATATTAATGAGGATGACAGTATTATAAAATGTCTTCCACCTGCTAGTGACAGTACACTAGGTCCAGCATATTACAAGCCTCAATTTGTAAGTATAGTGCATTTTATATTAACAATTAGAAGACCGTTTATGATTGTACTTGTTAGTTAATATAACATTAACTATGGTAACAAATAGACCCTTACACTTCAGTAGCTTAATACAATATAATTTTTTTCCTCATTCATGTGGGCATTTCTTGTTGACAAGTGACTTTTCTCCATGTGGAGATACAGTGACACAGAATTATTCCATTTATGTTTTTATCATTTCCTAGGTAGTTTTTGTCATCTGTATCCAACTGTTAGAAGAGAATGGAAGATTATGAGTGGGTAGCTTTTGTAGTCTGGGCCTGGAGCTAAAGCTCAGTCATGTGGCCTACTTAACTGCCAAGAAAACTGGGAAATATAGTCTATCTGCATATCTAGGAAGAAGAAATGGGTGTGAATTACTAGAAGTCTACGTCACAATGTATAATCATATAATGCATAGACATGCTTTTCCTGAATTTGAAAGGAAAAATAACATTGTATTTTAGAAGAATTTGAATCTGAGAGTGTAAGCATCATTTATTCTACAAATAATTGTAAAAAAAAAAAAGAAGATAAGGAACTTCTCTTTGATTAAAATACCAAATGTAATATAGCCAATCCATCTTACCCAGGGTTTAAATTTCAAACCTGGTCAGAATTAAGTCAAGATTTCATTCAGTGGCATAGTGGACATTGAAGACTCTGAAGGGGGAGGACGGGAAGGTGGTAGGGATGAAAAATTACCTATTGGGTACAATGTACACAGTGAGAGTGGAAGGTACACTTAAAATCCAGACTTCCTCGCAACTATGCAATGCATCCATGTAATAAAAAATCATTTGTAATTTCTAAAGCTACTGAAATTTTAAAAATGAGGAAAAAAAGATTTTATTCAGGCAGTTGAAATGTATGAGTAATCCATGAATGCAGATAATGAATATAAGTGGTATGTCTGGTTTTACTCAATTATAAGCTGAGTACTTTGAGTCCATTATTCATTATCTCTTATACTTTTATGAGTTTTGGAAGAAGTAATCCTAGTGAGGAAAATGGCAAAAATTAAGCATCGATATAAGGAAAGGGTGAAGAGACATCTTGGGCAAAGAAAAGGCATTCTCAGTATTTGGCTTGACTTTCATTACTAATATATTTTAAGTTATTTGCTGCACCTTCAAAATTCATTTGGGTTGTGACATTAGGTATCCTGGAAAGTTTTGGGGGTTTTAGATGCTTTGAATTGTTAAGCACCTTTTTCTTAAAATATTTTACTTGCAATTTATATATCAAACACATAGTGCAAAAATAACAATGGATATCCATGTACTAATCACCCAGGCATAGCACATGTTAAAATTTTGTCATATTTGAATTAGCTATATTTTAAAAGAAGTATGTTATTACAATGTTTACTCCACTCCCCTCTATCTATCTTTCTCCTTTTGTCACATTAAACATTAACCTTTGTTACATATTCACACATAAATAATATACCATTTTATGATTTAAAAATTTTAAGTATTGTCAAGTATGTATGTTGCTTATTTTTCACTTACCATTATATTTTCCAGATTTGACTATATGAATATATTAGATGTAATTTATCCATTGTTCCCAGTTAGATGTGTCTTTTTAAAAAAATAATTTTAAATTTTGACATAGTTTCAGATTTATGAAAAACTTGCCATAATAATAATAATAATAATGATAATAATCCTTATATGCCCTTTAATCAGATCCTGCAGTTGTTAACATTTCAACACATCTGCTTTATATTTGTTATTTTGATTAAACCATCTGAGAGTACATTTTGAATATGATGCCTCTTTATCTCTAAATACTTCAATTTAAGTGTCTTAAGAGCAAGACATTTTCTTTTATAACCACAATGCAATTATCAAAACCAGGGCATTTTTTTTTTTTGAGTCAAAGTCTCACTCTGTCGCCCAGGCTGGAGTGCAGTGGCATGTTCATGGCCACCTCAGGGTCGACCTGCTGGGCTCCTGCAATTTTTCCACCTCAGCCTTCCAGGTAGCCGAACTACAGGTGTGTGCTACCACACTTGGTGAATTTTTTTGATTTGTTGTACAGACGAGGTCTCTCCTAGTTGCCCAGGCTGGTCTTGAATGCATGGGCTCAGGCAATCCACTAGCCTCGGCCTCTCTAAGTGCTGGGATTACAGGCTTAACCGCTGAGACCAGCGAAAAACCAGGGCATTTAATTCATACAATATTATTACCTCATTTATGGCTCTTTAAAAAATACTGCTAATTATCTCAATTAAATTTTTTATAGAAAAAAAGAGTTTTGGTCCAGAGTTCACTCTGATATTACATATTACATTTAGTTGTCATGTCTTTTTAGATTCCCTTAATTTGGAACTGTTCTTTAGTCTATCTTTTGTAACATTTTAGTTTTTGAAGAGTACAGTTTAGTTATTTTGTAGAATATGTCTCAATTATGAGTTTGTGTGTATTTTCTTATGAATAGATTAAGGTTTTATATTTTGGGAAGTGTACTACAAAGGTGATGGATGGGTTCTTAATGAATCACATAATGAGGAACAAGATACTTATCTCATAATTTATGATGTTAACTTAAGGTAGTATCTTCTAGTTTTATTTCCTGTAAAGTAAATATTCTTGGGGAGTTATTTTAAGACTAAACAGATATCCTATTCTCCTTCAAACTCTCACCTATTAGTTTTAACATACATTGATGATGCCTTAATAAATTTCAAATGGTGATTTTCTAACTCCATCTTTAAAAAATGTTTATTTAGCCGGGTATGGTGGCTTATGCCTGTAATCTCAGCACTTTGGGAGGTGGAGGCTAGAGGATTGCCTGAGCCCAGGAGTTCACAACCAGCCTGGGCAACATGGTGAGACCTCGTCTCTACAATAAATAAAAACAATTAGCTGGGTGTGGTGGTGCATGCCTGTTGTTCCAGCTACTTGGAAGCTGAAGCGGAAGGATAGCCTGAGCATAGCAGGTCGAGGCTGCGTTGGCCATGGGCATTCCACTGCACTTTGGCCTGGATGACAGAGTGAGACTCTGACTCAAAAGAAGTTTTTTTAAATTTGTTGGCACTTTACCATAAAGAAGCATTTTCTCTTTTTTTCACATTTGTATATTTATATCAATTATAGATTCATTAATCCAAATTTTACTTGAAGAAATAGAATTAGTTACTCTCACTGCTTATTTATTTATTTCTTAAAATTTTTTATTTTTTTGAGTTGGAGTCTCACTCTGTCACCCAGACTGGAGTGCAGTGGCCGGGAGCGGCCACTGCAGCCTTGACCTGCTAGGCTCCGGTGATCCTTCTGCCTCAGCCTTCCAAGTAGCTGGAACTACAGGTGCGCACTACCACATCCAGCTAATTTTTTTGATTTACTGTAGAGATGAGCTCTCGCCAAGTTGCCCAGGTGGGTCTTGAACCTGCAGGCTCAGGCAATCCACTCACCTCAGCCTCCCAAAGTGCTCACTGTTTATTTTGAGGCATCAGTAATTCCAGATGTGACCCTTGGAATATCCTCAAGATGCTTCTTGTGTCATTCTGACATGTTCCTATGATTGTTTTAGAATTTCCTTATTTTTTGGCATAATAAGATATTCCAGATTTATTTTGTTCTTTTCCTTGCCCCAACCTTGGAGTCAGCCATTTCTTTAAGAAGCCCTACTTCTATAGTGGATACTTGTATTTAAAACAAGATCTGTATACCAGGTATATGCATTGCTACTGGAATGTCATTGCTTCTAGGTAATCTCAGTGGATAGAGTTAGAAATCTATACTTATTTATTTTCTATCTGTCTATTAAAAACTTTGAGTTTATATCTATCTGTACATCCAATTTCAGTACAGTACCACAGGTTTATTCTAGTCCTTCCCTTTCTGTATTTGAACTCCCTTCTTCCTCAATGAGAAACCTAGCACCTATTTCTCTCAGTTATGTATTTATTTTTTTAATCCTATAGTACACTGAAAGTAGTTTCAGAATGGTAACCTCCACTGAGAAAAAGACAAGAATATGGTGGTTCTTACCTAGATGATCTTTAGGCTCTACCTAAGCAGGAAGTGAAGGCTAAGACAGATTTATAAACTGACTACTTGAGCATTAAGGGTATGCTCCAACACATGCACAGAGCATCGTAGCAATGACTGGGGACTTATTGGTTCAAGGAATTTAAGGAAGCCTTTGTCCTATCATTACCTGACCACTCAGGCCGAGACTTTAATGTACCCACATGACCAAGAATACAGAGTTTAGGGAATTAGTCCAGGAAAATCAATAACCAAACAAGCCAACCCTGGAGGAGGGAATTCTGACTTTCAGAGTTGTCATGTTATACAAAATATTGAGTTTAAAACTTACAAGACATGCAAAGAATACAACAAAATAGCCTTTACACACAAACAGAAACTGTTCAAAGCATTGGACTTACTAGACAAAATCTTTAAATTGATTATTTTAAAAAATGTTCAAAAAAATAAAGAAAAGTTTGTCTAAAGAATGAAAGAAAAGTATAAGGACTATGTCTTACCAAATAGAGTCTCAATAAGGGAATATAAATTTGGGAACAAATCAAATGACAACAAAAAACCCCACAAAAATTCTGGAATTGAAAATTACAATGGAAATGAAAAATTTACTAGAGGAACACAAAGCATATTTGAACTGACTGAAAAAAGAATCAGTGAGTTTGAGGACACATTATTTATATTGTGCAATCTGATGAACAGAAAAAAAATGGGATAGATAAAAATAAATATAACTTCAAAGACCTATGGGATACCATTAAGTATACCAATATATGCATAATGGAAATTCCAAAAGGAGAGGAGAAAGAGAAAGGGGAAGATAGAATATTTGAAGAAATAATGGCTGAAAACATCCCCAATTTGATGAAAAACATTAATCTACACAAAGAAGAAGCTTGCCTAACTCTAAGTTAGTTAAGCACAAAGATGCACACCTAGACACATGGCAGTCAAACTTAAAGAGACTCTTAAGAGCAGCAAGAGACAAGTGACATACCATGTACAATGAAACCTCCCAAAAAGTAATGACTGACTTCTCAGACCACATGAGGCCAGAAAGCAGTGAGATGACATATTCAAAGTGCCAGACAAAAAGACTGTCAATCAAAAATTCTATAATCAGCAAACCTATTCCTTGAGAATCAAGAAGAAATTAAGATGTTCTCAGACGGAAACTGAGAAATTTGTTGCTGAGACATCTCCTAAAAGAGATACTAAAGGGAACTCTTCAGGCTTGAATGAAGTGTTTTCAGACAATATCTCAAGTTCATACAATGAATTTAAAAACAGTGGTAGAGGTGCATAAGCAAGTATTATTTAATTTTTGATTTGTAACTCTTTTTTGATTCCTATTGATTATGGAACAAACTAGATATGGTACACTTTTTGTTCAAATACAGTTAGTAGACTGATATTTTAAGACTTACTAGATTATTCTGTGCTATAAAACTTATGAAGGAGGAAGGAGGCACGATAGCAACAGAACCGGTTAGAGTGTGTGAGTCTTGGCATGGGTTAATGTGCATAAGGGTGAATCTACATATGTGTGTGTGTGCGTGTGTGCGTGCAAGTGGGTGAGTGAATGACTGAGAGGAGACACAGGATCAAGCACCTGGGGCTCCCCTGTGGAAGTGGCTCTGAACTTGGCACTCTCCACCTGCAGGAACTTCTGCCATTCTTGGAGCATCTCTTAGGAAAAGTCAGCAGAGATCAACCAACCACCTCTGGGAACCTGGCACCTGGCCTGACCTCATCATCTGCGGCAACAGGGCAGGCACTGGCAGTAGGGACCCTGGAGAAAGTATGGGAAGCAAAGCTGTAGCTGAACCCCCCAATAAGAAGACATGGGCTGATGCTATTTTCTTGTCCTAGAACCCTGGCAAAGACATGCTCCAGCTTGCTTATTACTGAGCAGCCTGCATTCTGAGATCAAGGAGGTGATCCCCTTACTCCTCTGGGATCAACCATTGTCGGCCTGGAAAGGATACTCCAAGTGCACGATACTGGAAACCCAAATGCCGCACTCTCAACACTGGACCATTCACAGACGCGTGCAATTGGAGTGAGAGACCTAGCAGCAGACGAGTAGTGGTCTTGGTCTGATCCAGTCCCCTTCCCTCAGCAGCCTGCGGTGCGTCTGACCCATGTGGAGAGAGGCCTGATCTGCCCACACTGAGAACAAAAGGGGAGGTCTGGATATCAGAGTCTGCTTCCTTCCATGGTGAGCCAAAGGTAGTGGTGCTTAGGACATGCCAATAAAAAGAAAAAAAAAAAAAAAAGGAACCAGAAGTTCCAGAAACAGCCACAAGGGGGAACTCAAGCCTAAAGTTTTTTGGCTGGTTCTATCTGTGTGTGTGTTTTCTGATTTGATTTGCCCCTTTTTCTCCCTCTTTTGCATATGGGTATAATTGAGGGTGAGTGTATCTTAATTTTTTTGTTTATTCATTTGTTTGCTTGCCTGTTTTTTTTTCTTTTTCTTTTCATCTTCCTTTCTTTTCCCTTCTTTCTCTATTATTTTTCTTTCTCTTATCTCATGTTGGTTTCAGGGTGTATAAATATGCCCCCACTGCATAGTGTAAGGTGGTGGGAAGTGGGTTCTAGGAGGCCCACACCCCAGTGAGTGTATACTGTAATCTGCAGTTAGCTTCTGAACCATAGCTTCCCCCATTACAAACCTCAAAAACTACAAAAAGACAGCACAGCCCCCCACCCCCAGCCTGGCTTCAAAATTGAAATCCAGAGGCTCTACCTAAGGAAGAATAGGGGGTTGAGCAAATAGAAGTGAAAACTGTCCTCCCTCCCGCTGAGCAATGGAACTAAAGAGGGAAAAAGGGGAGGGGAATCCATCACAAATGAAGAAGAATCAACAGAAGAACACAGGCACCTCCCAGACCCCTGGAAAGACAGCACCTGAGAATACAGACTTCAGAACTCTACGAAGAACCCCCAGAATAACTGGTCTCAAACCATAAATCAAGATATCAAGGTATTGATGGAGAGGATGAATAAAAAGAAAGGAAAGAAGAAAGAATAAAAGATTTAATAACTGTGATGATGGCAATAAAGAATGCAGAAAACAAAATAAATAACAAACTGATAAGCATAGAAAGCAGAATTAACAAAGCAGAAGAATCTCAGAGCTTGAAGACTGAAATATGGAACCACCCCAAACTGTTAAAAATAGAACAAAATCTTTAAAAAATGGAACAAAGCCTCCAAGATATGTATGATTATATCAAGAGGCCAAACTTATGCCTGATTGGCATTCCTGAGGCAGAACAGGAGACAGAGAACACCTTGGAACAAACATTCCAAGAAAACCTCCCTCATTTCATCAGAGATGTGACCAACCAAATACAAGTAATTCAGAGAATCCCTGCAAGGCTTCAAATGAGAAGGCCAACTCTCAGACACATAGTAATTCGCTTATACAAAGTAGGTATAAAAAAAAAACCCTAAAGGCAGAGAGAGAGAAAGGTCAGACTACCTACTGTGGAAGATCAATTAGAATAGCAGCAGACTTATCTACAGCAAGAAGAGATTGGACCTCAATCTTCAAAGTTCTCAAAGATAAACAGTTCCAACCAAGAATTTCCTACCCAGCTAAGCTTCATCAGTGATGGAGAATTAAAATTCTTCCAAGGTATCCAATCCCTAAGAGATTATGCTGCTTCCAGCCAGCCCTACAGGAGATGCTAAGAAGGTATTAAGCACAGAAGAAAGAAAGAAAGAAAGAATGACCACGTACTTCAAGAGACCAGGAAATACAGAATCAACAGAGAATACATTGAGATTGCAAATTTGAAAACACACACATACATCAGCTCAAAAGTTCAAACAAACAAACAAATAAAACTTTGTAAGAGCCTCATAACAGGTATAACTCTCACATTTCAATGGTCAGCCTGAATGTGAATGGACTAAATGCACCACTGAAAAGACACAGAATGGCAAACAGGTTAAAAAAAGCATGACCCAACAATATGCTACCTCCAGGAAACACATCTTACTACAAAGGACACCCACAGACTCAAAGTTAAAGAATGGGAAACAAAAGAAGCCAGGAGTCGTGATTTTAATATCAGACAAAGCAACCTTCAAGCTATCAAAAATTTAAAAAGATATAGAAGGACATTACATAATGATAAAACATTCACTACATCAATAAGAAATATCTATCCTAAATATATATGCACCTGACACAGAAGCTCCTGGATTTATAAAGCAACTACTAAGTAAACTAAAAAAAGCTATTGATATAACACTATCATAACTGGGGACTTAAATACCCCACTAATAGATAATCAAAGCAAAAAATCAATAAGGAGATATGGAACCTTCAGTTGACACTTGACCAAATGGACTTAATAGATACCTACAGAATATTCCACCCAACAACCAGGGAATATACATTTTATTCATCACCACATGGAACATACTGCAAGATCAACATCATCTTTGGCCATAAATCAAACAAGTTCCATAAGATCAAAATATTAACATGCACTTTCTCAGACCATAGTGGAATAAAAATTAATATGGCCACCAACAAAATCCACCCCCAAATGCACAAAGTGCCAGAAGAAAAAACAAAACAAAACAGCCCCATTAAGAATTAGGCAAAAGACATGAATAGACACTTCTCAAAAGAAGATACATGAGCAGCCAACAGACACATGAAAAAATGCTCAGCCTCACTAATCATCAGAGAAATGCAAATCAAAACCACATTGAGATACCACTTAACTACAGTAACAATGGCCATAATTAATGAAACAGAAAACAGCAGATGCTGGCAAGGATGTGGAGAAAAGAGAACGCTGCTGCACTGTTGGTGGGAGTGCAAAGTAATTAAATCTCTATGGAAAATAGTGTGGTGATTTCTAAAAGAACTAGAATTGACTTTCCATATGACCTACCCACCCCACCCCCACTTCTAGGAATATACCCGGGGGAACTCAAATCATTCTACAAAAAAGCTATCTGTGTATGCATGGTTTTTGCAACACTCTTCTCAATAGAAAAAACATGGAACCAACTGTGCTGCCCATCAAAAATAGACTGGATAAAAAATATGTGATACATATACATGATGGGATAGTACGCAGCCATAAAGATGAACAAAATTACAGACTTTGCAGCTACTGGAATGGATCTTGAATTTATTATACTTGGTGATCTATCACAGAAACAAAGAACTGAGTACCACATGTTCTCATAAGTGAACCCTAACACTTACCAAAACACTACAAAAATGGATTGGCAGTAGTGGGACTCTGCCAGGGGAGTCAGGAGGTGGGGGGAGGTGCATAACATCAGTAAGGGTGCCTGATCCTAATCCAGGCAAAGTGAGGTCCAATGGGAGACCCCAAACCACCAAAACCACTTATCTACCCAATCCTGACTTGTACCACACAACTTTAAAATCACACACACACACACACACACACATACACACAAATGTATGAAGAACCAGATTATTTCTAGTAAAATGGAGAGTAAGGATATTTCACGTTATATGTTTATGTTTATCATTCTCACCCTGGGAATTTCCATTTCTTTCTGGTCAT
>CAUYQG010295799.1:0-19171 GCA_963574415.1 Tarsius wallacei
CAAAAAAAAAAAAAAAAAAAGAAATAGGTAAATCAAAGGGCAGGCAGCACTCATGGGGACTTGGCAGAGAAGGTAGTATCCTGAAACTCAGAGAAGTTTCTGAGAAGATAGAAGGGGATTATGGGTACAAGGCCAAGGAAGGCCCCTCATTTTCTTGCTGTCAGCCCCACATTTCTCACAGACACGAAGACAAATCACATGACTGCAGGGCTAATCATTTATTGACCAAGTGGGAAAAGGTTCCCCTGGGTATGGCAAAGAGAGTCAGAAATTCGGAAAACTTCAGATTCTTGGTGAGTTGATGAGTCTTCTTGGGCAATCAGGGAAGATTCTGAAGATGCAGGGATGTGTGGCAGTATGGAAATCAGGTTATAGAACTTGTCACACGAGGACATGGGGACCAGGAAGGGAAGATGCTGGAGCCCAGGTCAGGAAACATTCACTCAGCTCTAAAAAATCAGGGAAGAAGGGGAACACAGAAAGTTATTAAGCATTCCCTGGATCAAATGAAAGATGAAGAAAAATTTGACTAGAGAGAAAAATGGTGAAGAAATAGATCTCACGCTGCATTCTAACCTATGTTATTTACCAGGATAGGCGAGGAAGGGCATTGAGTAAATGACTTTTGCTTTCATCCTAAACTCCCCCCAGTTGGATCTATGAAAAAGAGAAGGGAAAGGATCCTAGGTTTGTTTCTGTCACTTTTGATATTAAAGGTTTTGAAGAATTTTGAATAATTTGAGAAATAATGGCAAACGCCATAGCTACCTCTTATTAAATGCTTACTTTATGCATGTGGTTAAGATCTTCACATACATTATCTGAATAAGACCCCACAATAAATATGAGGTAGGAAATAGATAAAGAAGCTTAGATTCTATTTCCTTGATTTGAGGGTAATGGGAAGGTCAGATAGTTCCATTCCCAGATTAGAAGTCAAGGATGTAAAGAGTTCAAAAGAAGAAAGTTTATTGTAATGTGGAGGGTGAAATGACCTCCTGGGGGATGGACCACTAACATAGAAACATATTTGAGTGGCATGTACCCTACTATACTTTT
This sequence comes from Tarsius wallacei, assembly GCA_963574415.1. Lineage (NCBI taxonomy): Eukaryota > Metazoa > Chordata > Mammalia > Primates > Tarsiidae > Tarsius > Tarsius wallacei. The sequence continues at coordinate 1,060 of CAUYQG010295799.1, forward strand.
TCCATTTCAAACTTTAAGTCTTAGTGATTTTCAGCATATCAATAGCTAAGCTCTTTTCCCAAGCATTACATTCATACAGCAGCTGTGTAAGATAGACATCACTCTTTCCTTTTTAATTGCTAAGATTATTTGCTCAAAAGCTTGTGGTAGAACTGAGTTCTCTATCCAGGTCCTTCAACTCCAAATTTCAAGCTCTCCCCCCAAGCTTCCTTATAAAATTATTTTATGGTAATCTTTGGGGGCAAACTTCTAATGCTTTTGGAAGGCAATGGACTCCATCTTCACCAGGGTCAGAGTTCACCCACCTGGAGGCTTTCTCCTTTCCCCCATCCTGGGACTGGAGGCAGTGATCTGTATAGGCAGAACAGAATAAATTCAAACGTCAACAACAGTTTATTTTTCAAAGAGAAACCAGATGATTCTCCAAGTTAGGACGAAGGGGTCTGCTCTCAGGTTTTCCTTCCCTTGGATTACTCCCTTCTGTAACATGGGAATTTAGGAAGAGAAAGTCAGGTACTTCAACTTACCAACTTTGGTCATGTCAATTATGTTTTCCTTAGTAATTCCATGTTTTTGGCAATATTTCACAAACTTTTCCTTGATTTCTGGGCTTATATCTTTTTTTCGGCCTGTAGAAAGAGTGACAGTAACTGCCATGTCCTGTGTATTGGTCATAGAGGCAAAAGAGGGGAACGGACTCTAGATGGATGGGGAAATGGATGGCACCAACTGGATGCTCAGATAGAAGTCCTGGGGGGTGATATATCACCTGTCCTAAACTTGACATTAGTAGGATATTTTTCAAGGACAATGAGAAATCATAATCTTCCTATCACCAAGGCTAGGGGGTTACCAGAGAAAAGCATCCGTCTTCATAGGGGGAGAAATGGTCCAAGATGAGATTGGGAAGACAACTTTGTGTCCCTTCCCTCCCTATCCCAAGGTAAATGTCAGCATGAAAATACGCTACCAGAGAGTTGCATAATTTGGTATGTTTCATCATTTTTGGTATTCTCGACATAAAACATTATATACGTAGAATAGTTCATTTCAGGTATGCTAACTACATTGTGTCCATCATCTGTAGAGAAAACAGAACACAGCTTAGAACTTCCTTGGTCCATAGGAAACAGTTGAAACCCTTTATCTATTCTTTCCCACAAAACAAATTCAAGTGAACATCCTGGAAGAGACAGAGAGAGAAGATATTTGATGCCTTCCATTTCTTCTCCCTGAGTTTCATGAGGCAAGTTCTAAGAAAAGGGTAGATTGACCACATGGGGTTGAAAAATTTAGCCACAGCAGCAATTCCCCCTTTATCATTCTCCCTGAGACTGACACACCTCCCTCAGCATCTCTGTCAGTGATGTGTCTATGTTCTCTCTACAAGCCCTCCCAGCATTACATACCTGATGCTACAGCCTGAGCAATGTGCTGTAGCTATGACCACCAGGCATCAGAACGATAAGAGGGATGCAGAAGCTGTCCAGCTAATTTACTTTTCCTTTTCTGCCAATTAACTTCTGTTGCAGGAGGTATATATGACCAAATTACCTTCTTTATCAAATGGTATTATGTTCCAGGCATTGGCTTTTACACACAAGGTTTTCCCAACTTCAAATTAGTGACTCTTTGATGCCCCATTTTACTCTCTAAATAAGCACTGACCAGGAATTGATCAAGATCCTGACGATATAGGGCTTAGTAAATTCCTTGCAGTTGGAAGTAGAATTTAGAAAGACTTTTTTTGTATACTCACAGTCAACAGTGCAGAAACTTTCATCTTCTGTCTGATCACAAACCAAATACATTTCACTACACTCTCCATTTTTGCTGCAAAACAAAATGAATTGATGCCCAAGAGATATTGAAGTAGCTGACTCCCACCTTCTCTACCTGTAACTTGAGTTTCTGATTCCAATTAACTTTTGAACAATTTTTTTGTCCAATTGCCAAAGGCCTTTGAAAATTTACATTATTTCACTTGATTTGATACTTTAAGAATGACTTAAATAGCTACTTCTATCACTATTGCTACTACCACTAGTCCTACTGTTACTATTATGCAACTACTTGTCTAAATCCTTGAACAAGGACAGATCCTTGATCCTCCATACCAGCCTCTCAAATAAATGCTTTACAAATGTCGCTTGACTTGGTCCTCACCAAAAAAAAAAAAAAAAAAAAAGGAAGAATTATCATCATCCCCTTTATCCATGAAAACATTGGAGTGAACCGGGCCCAGTGGCTCAAGCCTGTAATCCTGGCACTTCGGAAGGCCGAGGCAAGAAGATTGCCCGAGTCCAGGGGTTCGAGACCAGCCTGTGCAATTTGGTGAGCCCTCGTCTCTATGATAAATCAAAAAATTAGCATGGCTTGATGGTGCGTGCCTGTAGTTCCAGCTACTTGGAAGGTTGAGGCAGAAGGATCGCCTAAGCCTAGCAGGTCGAGGCTGCAGTGGCTGTGAGTGTGCCACTGCACTCCAGCCTGGGCAACAGATTGAGACTCCGACTCAAAAATAAAGTAAAATAAAAATAGAAAACAGTGGAGTGAAAAGAGATGAATATTCTTGAAAATACAACTAGTAAGATATAGATTCAAATTCAGGCTTTTGATTTCAAATTCTATGTTCTTAACCTATGCTATATTGTCACACTACTTATGACTCTGTTATCTTTCTATCTCCTATTTCCCCCACTCCCATTATATTTACTCCTGTTACCAACTCTTATCTCTGAATCTTGATAATTCCCACGTCCATCAAGTCCAGGACCAGTGCCAACCCATTGATGATTTTGGATATAGGCTCAGCATATGTGTGTACACATGTTTGTATGTGTGTACAAGTGCAAGTGACTTAGCACTTGAAAATGCAAGCATGTGTGTCTTCAAGACCATACCTAGGCTTCCATTTCTCCTTTCCCAATAAAAAAGGCCACACTTACATTTTGTGAAATTTGAAGGACAAAGAAGAATTATCCAGGATATCAATGTGTTCCATAAAAAGCCTCATGCTGCCATTTTCTTCTATCTTTTCCTTTCGTTCAGAAGCCAAGAGAATGGAATGCCAGTCTCCTGGAAACTACAACAAATAAGTAAAACAATTGGGTAAGATAAGAGGAGAGGGGCTACCACATGGATATTTCTCTCCCTGAACTCTGGCCTGTGGGCCAGGACTCATAATGGTGATGTGATGATAGAATTAGAATTTCAGGACATTTGATACCACACCTAGGGTTCTTTCCACTGTCCCTCCAGGGACTCTAAAGGTTGTCAATCATTATCATTTTTAATATGGCACAACTGCTTTTATCCAAAATCAGAAACCACTCCTTCTGTTTATTATTTAAGAAACTCCTGCCTCCCAGTAGGACCCACCCGGCTTTGGAATCCTCCAAACCACCCCCTAAAGTCAGATGTCATTACTCTCCATGACTCTACCTGTGACAGATCGAAGTTGCTTGTCACAACATCATCGTTTTCATCCTTGTGGGCACAGACTAGAGTCAGCACCAGACACAGCAACAGCAGCTTCATCTTGGTAGGGGGTAGCACTGCCTTCTCCACAGTCTCCAGGAATGAGTCTTTCTCTAGCAGTGGCTCCACTCCCCAGCTCCTCTGTGTTTATATCCATTCAGGGTCCAGCTTTCCCCTCCCCCTCCATGAAATGGTCTTTCATGCACTGGTGTAAAGGATTGTTCCTGCCAAGGATTGTTCCTGCCCTTTGAAAACTTGGTAATCCCATCTCTTTTTAGATCTAGTCAGTGACCTCATATTTCTAGGAACATATTTTCAAGAAAAATAGCAGATGCTCTAAAGGGCTGCCATTTGGAACCAGTTTAACTGTGGATCTGGTTTAAATCAGAAAGCCAATTGTGTTTGGCAAGAATGAATATAACTGGAGAATAGAATGTACAAGAATCTCCGTTCCATCTCTCACACAGTGTGTGAAATTAGGTGAGTTACTCAATTTTTATGAACCCCAGAATAAACTAACTCTGCCAAAGATGACAGTACCTATCACAAAGCATTAAAATAGGGTCAAATAAAATAAAGGGTTTAAAGTATGGTGTCTGATACACAGTCCATTTTCATTCCTTTTCCCTATTTAGGAAATTTCCTTATCAAGGAATTAAGGAATATCTCCTTATTGTCTGAACCCAACCACACATCAGTCTTCCCTCTCCCCACAACAAATGAACAAGCCTTTAATCACTATTTCAAAGTCTGTACATGGGCCCATAAGAGAAAATGAGAAGTAAAGGATATCATCCTTTCTTTTGAAGAACCTTCAATAGAGTTGGGGAAATGCTTCATATACTTCGTCAAAACTTAATTCTAGAACACATGAAATGGCCCAGCTGAGTGGAACCAAGTATAGACTATAATAAAGGGAATGATGCTGGGGAAGAGTCATCTTGAAGAAAATGCTCAAGAGTTATGCAAACCTGGGCTTCATTCCTATGTCTGTCATTTTGAAGCCATGAAGACAGATTTTTAAACTCTCTGGGCCTTAGTTTCCTCTTAATGGGGATCACCATACCTACCTAATAGATTGCTGTAGGAATGATGTATATAAAACCCTTAGTAGATTGTCTAGCACACATTGAGCAGGTGAGGACAGAGAATGCTTCCCGGGGCAGGTCGGACTTGTGGTAGGTGTTGAATATTAGGGCGCATATGGAGATTGGAGAGCATGTGGGAACAGCATTCTAGGTGAGAGAAATATTGTGAGATAGGATTCTGTGTTTCCAGTTGGGGTTCTTTAAAGTTATGCTCATTTTTGCTTTTTGCTAATGGGCCCCTTCTGCATCCCCAAAACCAGAAAGAGTCTTGTGTCATGGAAAGAGCTGGGCACAAGGCAGTGAGGCTAGGAACTGTGACATTCTATCTGTGGCCTGCTTAAAAAGTCATCCTAGCACTCTGTGTGATCTTTCCTGGTTTATGTTAAACTGATATTCAGTCACTGGTGTTTTGAGGCCTATGCGATTTCACTTCACCATCATAGGTGGCTGTGGGTTTTCCAGGCCCTAAGACAGAAGAACAGAGCTTGACAAATGGTGGAAAGTCCGTGTATTTTATTCCCTCCATTGATTCTCTCCATGAGATAATGACTGCCTGTAAGCCACCAGGTTTGCAAAAAAAACCCCACTCTTCCTGGGTCCTGATGCTGAAGGGAAAGTCAGCTCCCACTGCTGCATTCACCATCCCTATCCCATCCCATTGCCACTCCTAACTCTGCACTCTTAGAGTACAAAGAAAGAAAGAAAGAAAGAAAGAAAGAGTCATTCCAAGACTGAGATGCCCAGGCCCCCCAAAACCCACCAATCTTTTAAGAAAATGACATTGACAGCTGCATCTAAACTGCTATACTAACAGTCTGCTTCTGTCTTTATTCCTTACGAGAAAGTAAAGTCCCTTCTGAAAGTAAGACATCTTTCTTGTTCACCTTTGTACCTGCCATAGCACCTGACAGAGAGTACCACTTTTGGAATGTTTGTACACCAACTCCTATCTTAAAAGCACTAGGGATTATTGATATTAGAAGGAATCTTTGTCAATAGGAATTTACAAAAATGTCTTTGTGTAGTGACATCCTAATTTATATTATTAGGCCACAGGAGTAGAGGGGGAGTATAGGACTGAAATCTATGATCTTACCTACTAAAACCTGAGTTGACAATTCCCCTCGCTGGTTACTCAATTCCACTTCAAATCTACCACGTTTCAGTGGTTGACTTAAGCATTGCCAGGACAACCCGTAGACACTGAAACAGCAAGGTCAAGACTGCAGAAATACCCAAGATGTGTTATGCTATCCAGCTAGGCAATTGGTGAAAGAAAACCTAGATAAAACCAAAGCTGAACTAATATTAACATATCAAATCAATCAGGTGTATGCCTTGCTTTACAATAGGGTTTATTTAAATCATACTCTAGTGTTTCACTTAAATACTTGTGGTAGGAATTATGGATTCATAATCTGAAAATACTCTTACAAGTTCTAGATGATCAATAAATATTACAGTCAAATGAACTATAGACTTCCATATTGGGGAGGTTTGGGAGAGGTAGAGAGATGGGGAAGGATGACAAAAAAAGAAAAAAAAGAAAAAAAAAAAACCAATGATGCTAGTATCTTCCAGGCTAGAGTGAAGGTATGTGAAACAAAGATTCAATTTATAGAATCTTTGTTCTATAGAATCTTGGCCACCCACCTGTAGGGAATACATGTATTATATAATGTAAGACACACAGGATATAGCATTTGACTCTAGAGCAATTTTGTCTGTGATGCAGCAATTTACTTTAGGAAATTATGCTATTAAATGATTTTTGAAAAAGATAATGATTCGACTTATTTCAACTGTCATTATCAAATGCCTACTCTGTGCTAGGCCTGCACTAGGCAGGCACTTTGAGGACTAAAGAGATAAACCAGAAGGGGCCTGTGCTCTCAAGAAACTCCTGGCCAGTGTGGGAATGATTTGAAAACAATCTAATTGCAAGGTAAAAAGTGGGAAAAAAATGTATAGGAAAAAAGATGAGCCAAGAGTAATGAAGAAGAGGAATAAGAGGAGGAGGGAGAAAAAAAAAAAGAAAGAAAGAAAATGTGATATGGTCTAATTAAAGACTGACCTCCTAATTCCAGGTACAGTGCCAGAAGATTTATTTCCCGCCAGATGAGCAGAGCTTTACCCAAGAAACACAAATTCACAAGGTAAGGCTGGAACACAGCAAGCTTTATTGGACCCTGGTGCTCCCCTGATCCAGTAGAGAGGGAAATGAAAGGTCTCTGGGGAGTAAAAATTCTGTGATTTCTAGGAGGGAGAAGGAAGTTAGAGTTATGTTGTTCTGCCAGCCTGTGGGACCCAGGGAGCTTGTTCCTTCCTTTCTGCCAGGGGAGGAACAATGCTGATGAGTGAGTGTTGGTCAGTACAACAGTAGCAGATGGACCAAGTGTATATCTGCTTGTCTGTTACCACCCTGAAGAGGCACCCTTCAGATCTTCTCTTTTTTGAGACCAAATGAGGATGGTCCTGACTCCTGTATAGAGTCATTCCAGGGCTAAATTCCACAATGTATACCTCCTATATCAAAGCATCATGCTGTACCCCATAAATACATACTTGTCAGTCAAAAATCTTTTTTAAAAATTACGGGAGAGAGAGAGAAGAGAGAGAAGGTCATTCCAAGGCTGAGATGCCCAGGCCCCAAAAAAACCACCTATCTTTTAAGAAAATGACATTGACAGCTGCATCCAAACTGCTGTACTAACAGTCAAGTTGCATCAGCTAGTCTTATATCTAAGGCCTTTAGATTTCAACAAACCTAGAAACAATCTGGTAGTAAAATAAAGAAGGTCTTGTTCAAAGTCATATTTGCTCAAGAAGCTCCAAGCATAGAATTGTGCCAGAACCCACTTACTGTGACAAATGGTTATAATGGAGATGTGTTTTTGCAGCAGTACAAATTTCATCTGTCCTGGTGCCAGATATATAAAAATAATATTTTGTTGGTGGAAATAAAGTAAGAACTCAGTAAGTGTTAGGTAAGAACTTTACAAATATTATTTTATTTAATCTTCATAACTGGTCTACAGTGGTTTGAACTAAGACTCAGATAGGTCAAGTAATCTTGCCAAGGTCACACAGTCAGTAAATAGGAGAGTCCATATGTGAACTCAAGACTGATCCCAGAGCCCCTATTCTTTTTTTTTTTTCTTTTTTTAATTTTAAAGATGTGGGGTATGCTTCAGGATTAGGTATACAAATATTCATTATGCATTGTTGATGAGGTGTGCACCCCCACCTCTGGCAGTTTCCCACTCCTGCCAATCCCCTTCTTATTATGATAATTGTTCAAGGTCCGCTTATGAGTGAGAACATGTGGTACTCAGTTCTTCGTTTCTGTGATAGATCAATCAGAATTATAGACCCTAAGTCCATCCAAGTTACTGTGAAGTTTGTAATTTTGCCCTTATTTATGGTTGTGTAATATTCAATCATGTATATATGCCACATTTTTTTAAATCCAATCCTCTTTAGATGGGCAGCACAGCTGGTTCTATGTTTTTGCTATTGTGAATAATGCTGCAATAAGCATGTGTGTACAAGTATCTTTTTCATAGAGTGATTTGAGTTCCTCCGGGTATATTCCCAACAGGGAGATTGCAGGGTCATATGGAAGGACAATTTTTAGATCTTTTAGGAATTGCCACACTGTTTTCCAAAGAGGTTGTACTAGTTTACAGTCCCATCAGCAGTGCAGAAGTATTCCCTTTTCTCCACATCCTCTCCAGCATCTGTTGTTTTCTGAGTTATTGGTGATGGCCATCCTGACTGGAGTTAGATGGTATCTCAGTGTGGTTTTAATTTGCGTTTATTTTATGACTGAGCATTTTTCATGTATCTGTTGGCTGCTCATATGTCTTCTTTTGAGAAGACATATAAGCAGTCATATCTTTTGCCCACTTTGTAATGGGGCTGTTTGTTTTTTTTCTTTTCAGCACTTTTGAGTTCCTTGTAGATCCTAGATGACAGGCCTTTGTCAGATATACAGTTGGCAAATATTTTTTCCCAGTCTGTGGAGTCCCTACTCTTCTTGACTCCATTACATAGGTCAAGGCTTGATGTTTCTAACATGAAGAGCAGATGGTTGAATAGAAAAAACTGGAATAAGTAATGCTGTAGACCTTCAGAGGTGTCTGCCCAATAGTTTCTACTGAAGAAACTGTATGCAGATTTCTTAAAAATGTACTATGAGTGTAGCTACAAGAGTTTGATCAAGTAAAGGGTGAGTAACAATTCTCCTCTGGCCAACAAGTATTCGATGGATGAATGGACTGATGGATGATTTGGGGAGTATTGCTCTTCCGATAAGGAATTAAAAGATGTTTTCATGGTAAAAGCAAGAACCTATTCCCTTCCATTCAAGCTAAGTACTTGGTCACCAATTACATTATGATTCCCCCACCCTACACTCAACATAGGTCATTTTATGAGCGACCCAAGGGAAGGGTGACAGTCTGCCAGGCAGTTGAGAAATGGCTGGCCCAAGTAACTTGAGAAAGAACTGACTTAGTGTGTGAGTAAGGGGTTTATGGAACCCATATATGACCAGATGACAGTTCACTTTTAACCAAGTGTTTGACAGAAACTTGTTGGCTGACTGGAAATGAATTTAGTGACCTTGTCCTGAGTCACACTTACTGTGACAAATCATTCATTGAGAAAGTCAATGGGAACATTCAAGTCATGTTATACAACACCAAGGCATATTCAGTGCCAAGAAGAATAACAAGAACCACAAACTTTTTGATTCATGTGCCAGAGTGGAAGTATTCCTTTGTCCTCCAGCATCCGGGGCAATTATCCATTCTGCTAGTACCGGCTCAAAACCAGTTCTAAAATATCTTCTCCTTTTACCAATAGAAGGTTGCTTGGAGCTACCAACATTCCATCTGTGTCATCCTCCAAAAAACATATGCTGAGACAGACCTAGGAGTCCAAAAAGTTTACTAGGAAGTAACACTTGTGAAAGGAAAAAAGAGAAAGCAGAATTAGGGAAGGGGAGATGCCAGACCACGATATAGATCTGACAAGGTCTCTGTTGGCCTAATGGGGATTTCTGGAGCATATTAGAGGAGTCCTGTGTTAGGCAAAAATGGGTAAGTTCTTGAACCACAGTTTTTTTTTCTTTTAGAGTTGTGGGCTACAAGTGGGGATTTACAACATAAGTAGGTGGCATGCAGGTGAAGTTTGGGTTTCTAGTTGGCCCTCTCTCCCCTTGACAGTGGACCAGGTACCCAGTATGTTGCCACATACACCCCTCTCTGCCTTCTCCCTCCCTCCCCTAGCAGTGCCCACTCAGCATCTGCCGATCCTACTTTTCTGATAGTATGACTAGTGTTCAGGGCCTGCTTATAAGTGAGAACATGCGGTATTCAGTTCTTTGATTCTATGATAGTTCAATTAGTATAATAGTCTCCAGCTGCATCCAAGTTCATGAGAAGGCCATGATTTTGTTGAACCACAGTTTTGCTCAGTCATTGGTTAGAGCACCCTGAGGAGATCAGTACCTCAGCTTAAGAGTCGAGGCAGGCGGGCTCAGTGGCTCAGCCTGTAATCCCTCGCCTGGGGAGGCTGAGGTGAGTGGATTGCCTGAGCCCGCGGGTTCGAGACCCACCTGGGCAAGCAAGACCTCATCTCTACAATAAATCAAAAAATCAGCCGGGTATGGTAGCGCATGCCTGTAATTCTGGCTACTCGGAAGGCTGAGGCAGAAGGATCACTGGAGCCCAGCAGGCCGAGGCTGCGGTGGCCGGGAGCGGCCACTGCACTCCAGTCTGGGCGGTGGAGCGAGACTCCAACTCAAAAAAAAAAAAAAAAGAGTCGAGGCAAATCTGAATGAGTTAATAGAAGCTGTTGGCTAACCACACTTCTCACAGCTGAGCAATGAGTCCTTTCTTTCTTTTCTTTTTGTGTTGGAGTCACACTCTGTCACCCAGGCTGGAGTGCAGTGGCACACTCATGGTCTCCACAGCCTTGACCTGCTGAGCTCAGGTGATCCTTCAGCCTCAGCCTTTCAAGTAGCTGGAACTACAGGTGTGCACCACCATACCCGGCTAATTTTTTGATTTATTGTAGAGCCGAGGTCTCACCATGCTGCCTAGGTTGGTCTCGAACCCATGGGCTCAGGCAATCCTCTCACCTTCACCTCCCAAAATGCTGGGATTACAGGTGTGAGCCACTGCACCTGGTGAGTCCTTTCTTGAAAGAGGAGTCCAAGCAATACATCTCTATGTCTAGCATACCATCCTAGTATCCAGAGTAAGTAGTTTTCTCATCAGACATCCAACATGGGATAGTGGAAGAAGTGGAAGCAGAACTGCTTTCTCTCTTTAGTAGTTTGAAATTTCTACCACAATATGAGGGTTTCTTGTACTACAGTGATTGCTGCCTCCAGATTCACTCATCAGCAATCAGCAAGTACCCTACTTATATGTGGCCCAGGTTTCCTAGAGCACCATGTTGGCCTCTCTCAATAGCACATCACTTAGGACCGGTTTAGTCCAATGATTCTGACACCACCAACCCTGGGGGTGGGGGAGAGAGTTTGGCATTGGGAAGAATAATCTTTAGTCTTAGATATCAGACTCTTGGGAAAAGGACCAAGAAGCCCCAAAGATAAAGAATATTCATGTTACCCTTTTTGGCACAGGTTGGACTTCATTTTAAAAATAAGAAAATTTTGCTTCATATTATCAGTGTGAAGATTTGATGCAAAATATGTAAAGAGCTTAGGGCACTGCTAGTACACAGTAAGTTTTCAACTAGTGGAAGCTAATTATATTCTTTCATTGTGATCGGCTTATTCATTCAACAAATTGCTATTACAGCCCTATGTCCAATACACTATTGGTCAAAATAGCTTCAATCTCTGGCCTTACTGAGCTTCTACAGTGTCTATTTTTAAAAATATCTTCACATTCTGTGTCCTATAATGTCCAGAATATGGCCTAAGGAAAAAGACCAAGCTAGCTGCCTCTCTTCTAATTATAGCATCTCCAAAAACTCCTAATTTCCTTCTTATTTTGCTCATGCTGCAATCCCTCCTAAAAAGTCTTCCCTTCTCTATCTGTTCAAATATGACCCTTTCTCCAATGCCCAGCTCAAGAATTTCTCTTCTTTGATTCTCCCAGCACTCACCTTTCTCATCCTTTGTATGACCTGTTAAATTAATTGAAATTTGGCCTGAGGCTGCCTCTGTACTTTGAGTCTCTTCATAATGAACAGCAATCTAATTTAGTATGAAAACCAACTTAATGTCTAATTAGAAGTATACTTTTGTAACAGTTGAGTCTCAGCCAATTACAGCAACTGAGCTTCAGTCAATCACAAACAGCCAACTGATCAGACCATGTTCAAATAATGCAAATGCCACACTATAATTAATCAAGCTGTTTCTGTACCTCACAGATGTTTTCTGTCCATAAATACTGCCTGTGCATGTTGAGGGAGGAGCTTGATAAAACCTCTTCTGGTTCTGAGGGCTGCCCAATTTGTAAATTATTTTTTACTCAGTTAAACTCTGTTAAATTTAATTTGTCTAAAGTTTTTCTTTTAACAGTCTCCAAAGCACGTAGAGCTTTACTTTCACACAACAGCCGCCAACCACTTATTGGCTCATACTAGTATCAAAATATAATTCCCATAAGTCTCATACAACCATATAGGAGCATGTGTCCAAGATTTAATTAACTAATTATTGAAGGAACCAGAAGAATGACAGCTGGTTCAAAGGAGGATATGAGAAGCTGATGTAAATCAGTGAAAGAAAACAACTTCTGGAATGAAATTGCTAAGTTAGATACAAAATGGTTAAAGTCCTACAGGGCAATACAACCATAACTTTGTGGTTTTCTTCTTGATTGGGCAGAAACCATTTACATATCTACCAGACAAAAGTAATTTGCACTTTCTCAGTTTTTATTAATCTCTAATTTCACATTGTCTGGGCCTTAAACAATAGTAAATAATAAGTTAAATACTGTCACGTTTTCCAGGAGAGCCAGCTGACCCTTGGAAGGCTTATTAGATAGTGCTCTGGTATGACTTTGAAAGGTCACACAAGCCATGTGTGGTGGCTGGGTATGGCCAGAGTCATGGGAGGTGAAAGCATTCACCAAGACAGTTATGAATTAAGAAAGGTAGATTTATTAAAGGAAAGATATGTTGTGAAGGGCACAATGGATCAAACAGAGAGAGCCCTCTGCAAAGAGGCAGGTGCGAAAGGGGTGTTTTCTAAGAGGGGTCCAGTGTGGGCCACAGGGAAATTGGCTTTGAGGGTGGTCTATGAAAGGAAATTTCCAGAGGGGAAGGGAGGTGAGATTAACGGTAGTCAATCTCTGTTGGGGAGGCAGGGGGCAACCTCATCAACAAGGGTACCTGCACAATGCATATTTGTATACCTAACCCTTAACTGTACCCCACAATTTTAAACTAAAAAATATGTATTTAAAAAAAAAAAAGAAAGGAAATTTCTGGAGGTTTGTGAAGTGGCTGATTGATGATGGTATTTTGTTTCTTTAAGATAAGGTTAGTTAACAGTAGCAGTTAATTGGCTCTTTGTTTATGGGGACCTAACAGCAAATGTTTTACAGCTACTAACCAGTTTTTATAACTTTTTGCTGCTATCAGTGTCTGTAATATCTGTAAAATTTCATCCTGTGATTTTCTTCTTCAATTTACCCAATTGATGCTGGTCTTATATTCCTCCGACACACAATCATTTTTTTACCCTTTTCCAATTTTTTGTGTAGTTAAAAAAGACTATTTTCTATAATTGCACATAGATTGGAAAGGTAATTGTGAAAAGATAATTAGCTTTGGATTCAGGAAAACCTGGGTTTAAATTCTGACTTCACTACTTAGCCTCTATATGCCTCAGTTTCTGCAAAAAACGGTTACAAAGATAACATGAAAAGGTCTAGAAAGTGCTAGAATGTTACCAATAATTATTAGTTTCTTCACACTTTTCTTCTCTTCTTTGGAAAATAGAGACCATGTCTTGTACTTGTCTCCCTGAGCTCTGTGTAACAGGTTTTCCATAAACCTGCTATTGTTTTGTATGTATCTTTTTCATGATCTAGGAAAGTTCCTTCCTTTCTCTGGGCCTCATTTACCTCTTGATAAAAATGAGAAGATACAGTGTTTCTTTTTTTAAGTTAAAAGGATTAATATTTAATATATTTCTACTTTTTTTTTTTTCCATCAGAGTCTCACTCTGTTGCCCTGGCAAGAAAGACAAGACACGGTGTTTCTTAACCATGCACAGCACCAGTTCTAGCAGATGTTTTGGAAATGAGGTGGGGGGAGAATATTTGGTGATTACAGTAACTGGAGAGTACCATTGACACTTGATATCCAGAATCCAGGGATGATAGGCCTTCTTCAACATCTAGGCCAGTCCCTTACAAGGTGGAACACATCAGTAAAACTCCTACTGAGAAACGTTGAATGACTTGCTACAGATCTTCGCAAATTTCACCTTTTGACAACAGATTGATGGATTCTCTGGTATTTTCTTCAAAGAATGGTAGGTACACAGCTGCATTACCAAGGGCTGCTTTGGTTAAAGAAGTCTATTTTGCTTCCATTTTACCTCAGACTAGTCTCTTCCTGGAATGCAGCTTCATTTTGCTGACTCATTCTTGTCTGAAGAACAAAAGCTCTTGCTCTTTGCTGCTGTCGGCCAAACTTAGTGGATCTATTTTCTGCAGAAAGAGATTGGTCAAGGCTACCCTTATTGAGAATCAACTGGTCTTTGCTGAGTGCCAAGCATAGCCAACGAAGTTGAAGACAAAGTCCCTGCCATTAGGCAAGAAAAAGACAAGAATTCTACTGCCTACATAACCAACACAGGTAACCCCAGCGTTTCAGGAGAAAGCTTGAAGTCAGCTAGTTGCAATCTGAGTCCCTTTCAAACAACTCCTCTTTTCTTCATTCTTTTGCTCATGGCTCTGCATCAGTAGACCCCTTCACTGGACACCGAGCTCTGAAAGGAAAACAACTGGTTAACATTCTTCTCTGCTTCTGGTTTCCTCCTGGGCTTAGTGCATAGCAGACAATTTATATATGTTTCAACCAAATCTAGTTTACCCATCAGTATACCCTTTTGCCTGGCATCCTGAAAAGAAGCAAGGAACCAGTAAATTGAAGCCAAGGAACTAGATAATTTTTCTTTTGGAAAAGCAGTTTCATAAAACCTCTGAGATTCTTCCATTAAAAACTAGCAAAGCAGGAAAATGAAGTGAAGTAGTCACAAGGGACAATATTGGAGAGACTTTTATTTTCCTACAGCAGAACTGATGAGAAAATGTATCGAGTGGCACTCTCTTAGAAGGTTGCACACTGTAATGTATTAATAAAAATCATGATAATACAGTTGAACAGTTAAAATATGCTAATTAATTTAAATGCCTGTTTTAAGGAACTTTTTTTCAACTTTAATTATTTTAATTAATTCAATTTGGGTTGGGGCAATTTTGTTGTTAAAGTTGTAAGCTTCTGTAACTTTCTTATATTTACTTAGAGCAAACTTATAGCAAGCACACTGGATCATATTTGGGGGATAGCAAGGCTGTCATAACAAAGTCCAACAGACTAAGTGACTGAAACAACAGAAATTTATTTTTCCAAAGTTCTGGAGGCTAGAAGTCTAGGGTCAATGTGTCAGAAGGTTTGGTTTCTTCTGAGGTCCTCTTCTTGAATTGTAAATGGCCGTTTTCACAGTCTCTCCTCTGTGTGAGTCTGTGTCCTTTTCTCCTCTTATAAAGACACCAGGCATATTGGATTGGGGCTCACCTTAATGACCTTGTATTACCTTAATTACATCTTTAAAGACCCCATCTTCAAATACAGTCATAATATCAGGATCTGGGGGTTACAGCTTCAACATATTCATTTTGGGGAGGGCACGATTCAGCCTTCAACAGGGCACAAAGACCAGATCATATAGGTTTATGAAGGTCATGTTAAGGATTTGCACCTTTATGAATATGGGAGGCATTGGAAGAGTTTTAAAAGCAGAGGTAATATGATCAGAGGTGTGTTTTTAAAAATCCATCTGAAAACAACTGAAGAATGAATAGCAATGAGCAGGCAGTGGAAATAGCAGGAGAAGTCACTGGGAGATCACTTAAGAAGCTATAAAAACATGCAGACAAGAGATTATTTCATCTTGGAAAGAAGTGACTGGAATCGAGGGATTTTTGGAGATAAAATAAATAAGATTTAGAAGCGTATTCGAATATGGGATTTAGGGTTCATGAAATGTCAAGATTAATTTCCAATTCTCTGATTAGTATATGCAGATGTTATTTATGAAGTCTATGTAGTCAGTTATTCATGAAGATAGAAAACACTGGAGGAGGGACAGATTAAGATGACTCAGCCAGTATTTTGAAATCACGAATGTGTGTGTGTGGGAGTATGTTTAATTTACCGTATATTAATATAAGCAAATTCTGTATGAACCTACAAGGTAATGTGAAAATAATGCACACACAAAGTGTTCTAGTTTAAAACTTTCTCATGGATTTTGTGATGTGGCCAAATCTTGCTTTATTTATTTTTCTCCTAAAACATATTTTTCTCTATATCCTATCATGAATGGTTTTATTCATTGTGGTTAGGACTTTTTTCCTCAGAATGTATTAAGTTAAACCATATAAACTTATCTTTGTCAAAAAATAGCTGCATATTAGCAGTTTCATATGGTTCGATTGAATAGCAGTGATGCTACTGTTGACATTAATATTTTTCTTCTCCTGAAATGTAATTATTAATCTTAAATGATAGAATTTTAAAACATTTTAGGCGCTAATATGAGAAACTTTAAAAGAAATGCCTACAGAAAGGCTTAATCTGGACTATTAAATGTGCCTATATATGCGCTATACAACAATAACCGGTATTTCTTTGTTTTGCCCTACTTAATTCACTTAATACACACTAATTCCAGAATTTGTATTTTGTTATGAGTTCCAGAGTCAATTTCCTGTGGTGACCACCATCAGTTCTGATGTTGGCACTTAGATTTTATTTAGAATGCCAAAGAAATTGAAATCATTTAAGAATAGACTATATGGAATGAATTTATCTGAAACATATGCCTTAAAAATATACCCATTTCTTCAAATACATTATATATAGACCTAGTATGATATATTCGGTTATTATAAACAGCTATATAAACCGTTTTATAAAAGGAGAAAACCAATTTGTGTCATTCCATGCGAAATGGCTGTTATGTTCAGCTTGACTGCATGTGGTGTAATCTGCATGTTTTGGGGAGTGTTTTTTATTAGTAAGATTTTAACTTAGAATATAAAAATGAAGGAAAGAGGACATGGGTCAAATGCTGCTGAAAAGTCCAATGAAATAAGGACAGAAGACGATGTTCATTTGATTTAGGATCTTGAAGATAATAGGTGGCCTTAGAAAGACCAGTTCCTATGGGTGCAGGGGCAGCTGCCTCGCCAAGAATTCTGTAACCGTTTGTGCTTGTATCTGCTTCAGTTCATCTACAGAAGAAAGGGGAGGAATTCATAATTCATTTTTCATCAGCAGCTTGGGATGCCGCTGAAGCTGGTGGAAGCTGGCAAAGGGAGAAAGATTCTGATCCTGTGCTTGGCTGAGACCACTGGAGGCTGCGCGTGCAGCAAGGCGCAGGGTTGCCCCCCACTGGCCAGCCACTGAACTGCACTGCATCCCACAGCCACGCAGCCGAAACAGCGGGCATCCTTCCTTCCTCTGCGCTTCCTTTCTTCCTCTGTGCATTATGAGAACATATCTGTGGCCAGGAGTATTAAATAGTTGTTAGTAGCGCGCGCCTGTAATTCCGGCTATTTGGAAGGCTGAGGCAGAAGGATCGCCTGAGCCCAGCAGGAGGCTGGGAGCGTGCCGCAGCGCTCCAGTCTGGGCGACAGAGTTCGGCTCCCACTCAAAAAAAAAAAAAAAAAAAAAAAGAAAGAAAAAAATTTTAGCATTCTAAAAATAAATCTGATATATAGCCAGATTTTGTGTGTGGTTGTGTGTGTGGAGAGTGAGAGAGAGTGAGAGAGAGAGAGAAAAGAATAAAATTAAAATCAGGTAAAAGTTCACTCCCAGATACTATATATATATATATTTAAATATATAGGTTATTTCTTTGCATATATATACAAAGTATATATAATTACATGTGCTTAAATATGTAACTATATACACTTTTTAAAATCGCTTTATTGAGCTATGATATACAACAAGCTGTACATAGTGCATACAACTTAATGTGTCTGGAGATACGTATATACCCGGGAAATAATCAAACCATCATCGCTATCAATTCCATAAATTCATCTATCACCTCCAAAAGTTTCCACCCCTTTTGTCTCCACTTGTCTTTTGTGATAGAAACTCAGTATAAGCCGGGCTCGGTGGCTCAGCCTGTAATCCCGCGCCTTTGGGAGGCTGAGGTGAGTGGATTGCCTGAGCCCGCGGGTTCGAGACCCGCCTGGGCAACTTGGCGAGACCTCATCTCTACAATAAATCAAAAATCAGCCGGG
>CAUYQG010295809.1:0-10766 GCA_963574415.1 Tarsius wallacei
CTACCACGCCCGGCTAATTTTTGATTTATTGTAGAGATGAGGTCTCGCCAAGTTGCCCAGGTGGGTCTCGAACCTGCGGGCTCAGGCAATTCACTCACCTCAGCCTCCCAAAGCGCGGGATTACAGGCTGAGCCATCGAGCCTGGCTTTTTGCACTTCTTATCATAGGGGATGTTGATCTGTAGCTTTCTATAATTCTGTAATGTCTATGTCTGGTTTTGACATAAGGAAATGCTAGCATCATAGAATGAGTTATGAAGTATTCCTTCTGCTTCTACCTTCTATAAGAAATTGCAGAATACTAGTATAAAGTCTTCCTTAAATGGTGTAGAATTCACCATTAAAACCATCTGGGTCTGGTGCCTTACCTGTTGGAATGTTATTAATTATTGATTCAATTTTTTTAAATTAATAAATTTCTATTGACATTGTCTATTTATTCTTGTGTGAATTTTAGCAGATTGTGTTTTTAATGAACTGTCCATTACATCAAAGTTATCAAATTTGTGAACATTTGGGTGTTCATAATATTTTTTAAATTATTATTTTAATGTCCTTGGGATCTGTAGTGATGTTCCCTCTCTCTATTCTTTTTTCAGGATCACTGTAAAAAACTGCTTATTTTTCAATATCTGAAATTCTTCATGTACTATATTTAGTATGGTTTTCTAGTATTTATAAAGAAGGTTAAATCTATTTCCTGCAACACCGTGATGAAAACAAATTCATCTTGTGTTAAAGACATTTGGGAAATTCTGCAATGAAATTAGGTTGATGCCTCTCAAAATTTCTTCTGTAATCCTAAGTTCAAAATGGCAAAAGCTTCAACTTTCAAGTTGAGAATCTGTTATTATTTGATTATCACTGCTTTGTTTTCCCTATGGCTGTTACAAATATTTTCTCACCATATTCAGTGTTTTATCATTTTAGCTTTGATTTATCTAGAAATTGAAATTCATTCAGATTTCTCTATTTGAATGTCAGTGTATTTCAAAACTTCTGGAAAAATTATTAGTCTTTATCTCTTTGAATATTGCATATTTATATTATTTTTAGTCTATATTTCTGTAGCTCCAATTAGACAAGAGTTTCTAATTATTTTATTTTTATAATAGATTCCTTTGAAACTCTGTTGAAAACTAAGGACAACTTCATGTACTAATATTTTTAAATGCTTAATAAAATAAAATACAGTATTGCAAATGAAAGCAAATGATTTCATAACATATTAATATATTTAAATCTACATTACCATAATAAAGCAAAGGTCTTGCTAAGTATTAAGTTTGATCTAATAACTGCCATAGTTTCTTTTTTTTTTTTTTGAGTTGGAGTCTCACTCTGTAACCCAGACTGGAGTGCAGTGGCTGCTTCCAGCTACCACAGCCTCAACCTGCTGGGTTCTAGCAATCCTTCCGCCTCAGCCTTCCAAGTAGCTAGAACTACAGGCGCGCGCTACCACACCCGACTAATTTTTTGATTTATTGTAGAGATGAGGTCTCGCCAAGTTGCCCAGGTGGGTCTCGAACCCACGGGCTCAGGCAATCCACTCATCTCAGCCTCCCAAGGCAGGCTGAGCCACCGAGCCCGGCAGTGCCATAGTTTCTGAATAATGATTTGTATAAACGATATATTGAGAACCTTGCAGCAACTGTAATGTAATATAAAAATAGTAGTCATGTTCTGTAATAAAAGATGCTAGGAATATGATTATGATTTATTCTTTGCATGAATAAATACAGGAAACAAGTGTAATTTTCCCATGCTTGTCACAGACACCCTGATTTCTACCCAGGAACACTGACAGAATTGGGTATCTCATTCTAATGAGATAACCCCTAAAAATGACATAAGTTACTTCTTTTTGCTCTTTCCAGCATGTCTTTTAAATTCTGTGTTATTTTTTTTCTTTGCTATTTACTGCATAATTTCCTCATTTTTACTCTGCAGTTCACTAACTCTCCTTTTAGCTTGGTGTAATTCTATGCATTGAGTTTTTATCTCTAATTCTATTTTTCATTTCTGAAAGTTATTGTTTGCTCTTTTTCTAATCTATCTACTCTTTTAAAAAAATATATTCTAAAATTTTCGTTTCCTAAATATTTTTTACATATTTTTCCTGTTTTATATTCTTATAAAAATTTGAGGATTTGAAGTCTAAATATGTCTGAGTTTAACTGCTCGCTTTTCCTCTGCTTTCATTTATTGTAAAATGTTTTCTATTGCTGTTTCACAACTTTTGTTTCCCCCCTGTGAAACTTTTTTGAGAACTAATTTTTGTGTGTGTATGTTTTTTCTACATAAACAGAGTACTGGCATTAGTTTTTTCTATAAATCAGAGCATTACTCACCTGAACTCACTATAAATTAAATTTGTGAGGTATGTTCAATTACACAGGTTTTATGACTAACATTTCATATACTTGTTAGAGCTGGTTTGTGATTACAAATTCTCAGGAAAGGTATTTTATTTTCTTTCAAGCAAAGCTAGGGCAAACATTTGGTGCCATATCCCTTTGTGATGTAAGTTATTTGGTTTGTTTTGTTTGTTTTCCTAGTCTTCTCCGTTTTATGTATTTTTAATTGACAGACAAAAGTCTATGTGTTTATCATGTGTGACATTTTGACATATGTAAGCATTGTGGAATAGCTAAATTTAACTAATTAATATATGTGTTACCTCACATAGTTATAATTTTTGTGGTGAGAATATTTTACACTTTTCATTTTTTAATAATTTAATATACCAACTCATCTTCAACAAAGACTCCACCAACAACTACTGTGGAGAGGAGAACCTATGTAGTAAATGGTGTTGGGAAAACTGGCTGACCACATGCAGAAGACTGAAACAGCACCCCTACCTATCACTACACAAAAATCAACTCTAAATGGATCAGAGACCTAGACGTAAAAATTCAAACTATAAGAATCTTAGAAAATGCAGGAACCACCCTAACAGAAATCAGAGTAGGCAACCAATTCCTTATCAAAATGTCAGGTATCCATGCCTTAAGAGATAAGACAGACAAGTAGGACTTCATTAAATTGAAAAGTTTCTGCAAAGCAAAAGAAACCATCAAGAGAATGGGAAGACAGCCCACAGAATGGGAAAAAAAAAAAAAAAGTATTTGCCAACTGTATATCTGACAAAGGCCTAACATTCAGGATTTACAAGGAACTCAAATGTGCCGAAAGGAAAAAAAAACAAACAGCCCCATTAAAAAATGGATAATAGATATGAATAGACACTTCTCTAAAGAAAATATACGGACCACCAACAGATACATGAATAAGTGATTAGCCTCACTAATCATCAGAGAAATACAAATCAAAACCACATTGAGATACCACCTAACCCCAGTAAGAATGGCCATCATTAATAAAACAAACAACAACAGATGCTGGCAAGGATGTGGAGAAAAAGGAATGCTTCTATACTGCTGGTGGGAATGCAAATTATTTCAGTCTCTATGGAAAACAGTGTGGCGATTTCTAAAAGAACTAGAAATTAACCTTCCATATGACCCATCAATCATCCTATTGGGAATATACCTGGAAGAACTCAAATCATTCTACAAAAAAGATACCTGCACATGCATGTTTATCACAACATTCCTCACAATAGCAAAAACATGGAACCAACCATGCTGCCCATCGAAACTAGACTGGATTAAAAAAATGTGGCACATATATATGATGGAATATTACGCAGTCATAAAGAAGGACAAACATATGGACTTCGCAGCAACTTGGATGGGTTTAGAGTCTATCACACCCAGTGATCTCTCACAGAAACAAATAACTGAGTACCACATGTTCTCATTCATAAGTGTACCCTGAACATTTACCATAATACTATAAGAAAGGGATTGGCAGTAACAGGACACTGCCAGGGTTGGGGGGGAGCACATAACAACAAAAAGGGTACCTGATCTCAAGCCAGGCAAAGTGGAGACCAAAAGGAGGTCCAAACGTTACCTATACAATGTCCACTTACATACCTAATTCTGAATTGTACCCCACATCTTTAAAATATAAAAAATAAATAAATAAAATACAATTTAAAAATAATAATAATTTAATATATTGTTAGCTATTGGTATCATGTTGTATAACAGACCTCTTGAACTTTTTCTTCTATATAATTGAAATTTTTACTACCACTGTTCCCTCAGTAGGTGAGGTGAGGTCATGGCTTTATATAGAATACTTTAATCCAATGTCTCATCTTCTTCAGGCCATAGACTATGTCTCTTGTTGCCTGTGTAGCTCCTCATTCTGACACTCTAAAGATCTAGGTTACCAGAGATTGGAAAGATGACCCCAGGTGGCTGCCAGCCTTTGCGCTTTCTTAGATGTCTAGGTTCATGCTTTCTCATTTGTTTGGTTATTGGAGGATTCCCATCCTACCCCACCCTGTCTCTCTTATCTATGCATTTAAAAGATTTTAAGCACCTTAGCTAATACATTAATTTGTTTTTGCTTTT
This sequence comes from Tarsius wallacei, assembly GCA_963574415.1. Taxonomy (NCBI): domain Eukaryota; kingdom Metazoa; phylum Chordata; class Mammalia; order Primates; family Tarsiidae; genus Tarsius; species Tarsius wallacei. The sequence goes on from CAUYQG010295809.1 coordinate 4,490, forward strand.
AACAATATGAGTTTTTCAAGCATTCTGATAAGCTACATTGTTGGAAAAAGATGATTTTTAAGTAAGGGTAAGACAAGTATTAGGGTATATGCGATCATTTTTTAGGAGACTCTTATAGAAACCAATCATGAGATAATGAGACACTAAACCAAAGCAATTATGTGGGTGGGGGCAATGGATGAGTTGGATACTTGTGATATACTGGGGGTAGAATAGATCGATCTTTGCAATCTGGTGATAAGATCAGCTATGTTCAGTGATTACAATTTTTCGATTTTTTTGTCTTATGCACTGCAGTTGTTGATAATGGTTTTCCTAAAGATAGACAGACCATTTTGGCAACATCCAAGAAAACTGGACCAGATGGAATTAGAACAGAAATTAACATATTCTTCTATTCTTTTATTACTCACTTAGAGAGAGAAAGAGAGGCTAAAGAATAAGTTTAGCCATATTTTTCTATGCTAGTGCAGGAAACTTTGGTTACTATCTCCAAAGATTGAAGGAAGAATGAAAGATCAAGCTAAGGATGAGATAGAAGACTGAATGCAAACTGTGAAATATGTAACCACAGACATGCTTACCAAAATATTATTCATAATTTGATATCTCCATTTACTTTTCCTCTGTTACACATTCCATTCAGCACAAGAATGAAGGAACTATGAAGGAATCCCCCAAATCAGTGAATTCTAGTAATAGTATGTTTGTGATTTTTTTGATGATGATGAAATAATACTAATCTGAAGAATCAACTATATTCTAGCTGAATAAAAGTGAGAAACAAATTAGAGAAGAAAATTTCTAGGTTGATTTCCAGGTTTATGCCTTGTAATTTAGTTCAGGTTGTTTGGGGTTTTTTTCTCCCCCCGAAATCTATATAATTAAGAAACAATTTCCAGTACATTTTTTCTCTCCTAAATTCTATAAGATAATTTAAAAATCTGCTTGTTGTTGCTTAAGAAAGTAAAAATTCCAGGCACTTTGTGTGCTGATTAACATCTAAAAAATCTATAAAGTTTAATTAGGAAAAAAAAAAACAATAAAGTTTTATTCACCCTGCTAAATTTTAGTGGCTAAAGCAGTACTTTATTTTCTATAGCTTCACTCCTTTGCAATTCTAAAATGGTTTGAAAATTCTAATTAGAGAAACACGTTTTTACTTTGCATATGTTGAGTGGTGGAAAGTAAAATAAAGCCATTAGCTGTATTGCTTTTGCTCCTTTCTTAATTCTTAGAATGAATTTAAGCAATTGTTCTCAATACCAATTTTTAGCATTTTATTATGCCCCACCTAATATTTGTATTTACTTTTTTTCTGTGTTTAGGTTTCATCTCCTGAATGAAAGTAGAAGATCTTTAAGGACAGAATCTAAATTATTTTAAGCCTCTTCAGTAATTTTCAGGGTAGTGGGCATATATAAGCAGAATAATTTGAAAAATGAGGATTGAGAAAGTGGAGATCGACTGAAACTTTTCTTCCATTAACCAGTATGTAGGGAACTCTCAACACAGGAATTTCCTGATGATACAACTTTAATGTAGCTTTCTATTTGAACTTTATATTTTATATCTTAAAATATATCTCCCTCTCTTGTCTCATGTAATACTATCTTCCAAATTATTGAAAGCTCTAATAAGTTATAAAGACAAGTACCCTTCCTCTCATTTGATGGATGAAGAATCTAAGATTTAAAGAAATGAAGTGCATTTGTCATGGCTCTCCAGAGAAACTAACCCAGTAGAATAGGCATAGATATAAATATGGAATTGGTTTCCAGGATTTTCGAAGCTGCCATCTCCAATCTGGAGACCTGGAAAAGCTGGTAGTGTAACTCAAGTCCAAAGGCCTGAGATCCAGGTGAAACATTGGTGTAAATCCTAGTCTAAGGGCCAGGGAAAATGAGGTAAAATGTTTCAGCTCAAGCAGACAGACAGAAAGCAAAAAGGGACAAATACCTCCTTCTGTCAGTCCCTCAATTGACTGGATAATGTCACCCACATTGGGGAAGACAATTTGCTTTACTGAGTCCATTGATTCAATTGGTAATCTCATCTGGAAACACCCTCAGGGACAAACCCAGAAATAACGCTTAATCTGAGTACCCCATGGACAGTCAAGTTAGCATGTAAAATTAGCCATTACATGCAGTCACCCACTTGCCTAGAAAATAAGCACAGAATTAGAAATAAGAACACAGAATTCCTAGTTCCAAAATGATATTTCACGCTGTTTCTGTTACAACACAAATTTTTAAAGATATTTTAGGAACTAGCTAAAATACAAAAGCATATTACATCTCTGGGATAATTGAGAATGGGTTTAATTTTACAGTGGTTATATTTCAAATTGCCTCAAGATTTAATATAATGTAATATATTTTTAAATGATCATGTCTATGTATCTTATATGTTTCAAAAATGAGCAATATTAGACCTTATTAAGAGAACGATGGTAACAATTAAAACATGATGAACTCATCAAAGAGGAATTGCATAAGACAAAAGTTCATTTTCACCACCAACTTAATGCATTATGAAACACAACATTAAAAGTTTTATATATTTAGTACTCAGTGATGACAAAAATCATTGTGAGACTGCCCATTCATTAACTGTTTATAAAATTATAAATTGATATAATTTTTTTAAGTAGAATGATAAGTATATCAAGAACTTTGATGACTTTTCTATCTTTGGCATTTCTAGTCTTATTATACATTCATCTTAAGGAAATAATTTAATTAAAAAACAAATTTCTGTCTGAAATGATTGATCGTGGTATAATCTATAATGGTGTAAAAATACTAGGAAAAATTTGTGCATGACAAAAATTACTTTTAAATTCATTATGCATAAATACAAATAAAATGACCATAATAAAATATATGAGAATATGAACCTATTTGCACTTTGTCACACAACTATGAAAAAACCCTGGAACTAGGAACAAATGCGTGTCCACTGTTCTAGTAAAGGATTGAATCCAGTAGTTTACAAAGTACTATTCACTGAGACTTCCAGCCCCATTTAGGATTGGAGATTTTCAGTTCTGCTGTGTTCATTTCCTCCTTCCTGTCATGTACTATGTTACATCTTGTTAGTGAATACTCTAGTCTCTTCTTCCTTTGTTTTTAATGTATGCAACCTTTAACAAAAATAAACACACCAAGCATTTGTACAGGTATGTGATGTTCTCTTTGCTGAAGTTAGAGCGTCACTTCTTTCCAGAAGTGGCCTATCTCCCCATGAGAAAATGTTGTCACTTACCACAGAGGAAAACAAGCCCTGCATGTTTAATATTACTTTGATATTTTGTAGAGTGGTATATGAGCCCTGGCCACTGGCATCAGCCTTCCAAAGAAATTCTGTGTATTTGCTGCTGCTTGGTTAGCTCACAACATTGCTGTGACCACACTGCATGACTATCTCAGCAACCCAGCTGATGGCTTGGCTTCCTGCCTGACTTCACAGCTAACAGAAGGGCAGGGCCAGCATGATCAACTGGTTGCGAGGTCAGAGCAATGATTACTTAAGAATCACTAGTACAATAAGAAGCAAGTTGTTTTGAAGCTTTCCTTTTCCCCTCAAAACCATTCAAGTTGATCACAACTAGCACAGGATGACAGCATTCAGAGTTGATTTTAGGTGTTCCCCCCTCCCAGGAACATAGTGTTGTCATCAGAAATTTCCTTTAATCACTAAAAGGAGAAATATGGAACCAGAATTCTCAGCACTCAACAAATCAATCAGGGAACTCCAAGGAGAGAAGAATTTTTTCCTTTGGTTAAAAGCAGATAATGGCCTGAATTTATCTGGGGGGTGGGGGCTGAGGGGGGGGGGACAGATTAAAAGGAAAATGTTTCTGAAAGGCAACATAATCTTCAACTATGTGTGTTGGGGGGAGGGGGAGGAATGTCACCTGAAGCCACCTTCCTGCAGTGCTTCAGCCGGAAGCACAGCTCAAAGCTCGCCAGCATTCTTCCTCGCAGAGGTTGGCTTTCTCTTGACCTTATTTTAATCTCTGACCTATTCCTTTTGTTGAGTCAAAAGGATCCAAGAGGTACCAAGAATAATTTAAGAAAGTTTTCTTGAGGAAAGGGAATAAGTCTGTCATGTTCACCTTCATGTGCCAGGTGCTTTAAAAAGGTCTGGCTCATAATAGGTTCTTATTATTTGCTGAAGGAATGAATGTTTCCATCCACAATTCTGTTTTAACCATTTTTGCCCTAATAATGCATCAATCAAAGCTTAAAGTAAGAGTGAAAAAGAGCTGGAAATCCTATACTATTCTTCAGCCACAGGGTAATGTGAGGTGAGGGACTGAGAATAAAAGGGCAGAAGAGACACTGGTAAGAAGAAAGAAAGAGGAGAGAAATAGGAGATGAGAACACAAAGAGAACACATCTCCTCCTTAGTAGGATTGTAGAAGTAAATCCTTAAGAGATGAACCATCCTATTGGATGCTTGCCTCCCATTTGTAAAGATTACATTCAGAAAAAAACAACTGGCCCAACTAATGAAGAGAGAGAGAGAAGAGCAGCAGGAGGAAGGGAGAGAGAAAGAGAGATTTTTTTCCCCCATGAAAACACTATTATTCTTTATTTTTGTACTTACCATTACAGGTGACACTCTGATACTCTCCCCTGGATGCAGAAAACCTAAGCCTTATTTCTTATGTTTCTGTTTGTTGTGATTTTGGTTCATCAAGTTCTAATACATTTCCCCTTTACCAGGAGCCTGATGCAAAGTAGGTTCTAGTGATGTTAGGGAAATGATTTAAGCATGGCTGCCTGTTGTAGGGCCCAAATACAAGATAAAAATTTTCTCTTGTGGCAACCATTTTTTAAGAGAGAAGGTTTTCTCTTTTATCTGATTCTTGCCTTATCCCTATGCTGGATTTAATTACATTATTGCATCAACATTGTGCCTTGCTGCCAAGAATCCCTAAGGCCAGTGGCAACACTTTTAATAAATCAAAAGGATCAAATCAAATAAATAAATGATTTGGGTGGCAAAGGGCAGGAAAGTTCCAGATGAAACTCAGAAAGGTTTTGGCTCAGCTCAAATTGGAAACTGCATAATCAGCAGATTTCTGGAGGTTTTCCGGTTATGAGACAAGGTTTTTATATTGCACTAATTATGGCTGGAGTTAGAGAAACATAAAACAGAATAAAGAAAAAGCAAAAATAGTGATGGGAAAGTTGGCCACAGCTATCACTCTCGAAAGTCTCATTTCTCATGACAAAATGCCTGAAAAGTAGCTCTTTGTGGTAGGTTTGTAAGAATGGGCAATTTAGAAAGCTTTGTCCTTTTTTTTTCTTTTTACCATAATTATTCCTTCTGCCTGGGGGGGGGGGGGGCACGTGTATTTTTCATAGACAAAGGTAGTTTGATGGCTTTTTAATTCTTCTAAACACTGGTGTGTCCTTGAGCCATTTCTTAAAGTGTCCTTAGCTTAGTATCAACACACACACATACACACACACACACACACACACACATACATACACACACACACACACACACTGTTAGGGACTACAAACACTCATTGCAACACTTTTACTTTGTAATTTGTTAACCATTCAGTGTGGATTAGCTTTTACAAGTTAAAGCAACTGCAGCAGAACCATTCCATTTATTGCTTCTCAAGTACTGCCTGGTTTAAAAAAGTTTTACCATCTGTTCTGAGTTAAGCCAAAGCTGAATTAAGAGGATAAGCTTTCACTGTTGCTTCTGTTACTGTGTGGTGTTATTATATTTTAGAAATGGGGAGGAGGTGGGAAGGCAAAATAAAACTATATAACTATATAAAGGCTTTAAGAGAATAGAAGGTGAGAAATTCTCCTTTTGCAACTAGTGATATTATTTTTGAACTTGGCCACTAAGGGTACTGCTTTACTCCTTAGTAAGTCCCATTAAAAAGAAGTTGAAATAGACTCATGAAAATATCACTAAGTCAATCAGTCAAATATTTATCAAATGTCTGAATTTTTTTTTTTTTTTCTTTGAGTTGGAGTCTCACTCTGTCACCCAGACCGGAGTGCAGTGGCCGCTCCCGTCCACCGCAGCCTCGACCTGCTGGGCTCAGGCGATCCTTCCGCCTCAGCCTTCCAAGTAGCCGGAATTACAGGCGCGCGCTACCACGCCCGGCTGATTTTTTGATTTATTGTGGAGATGAGGTCTCGCCAAGTTGCCCAGGCGGGTCTCGAACCCGCAGGCTCAGGCAATCCACTCACCTCAGCCTCCCCAAGCGAGGGATTACAGGCTGAGCCAC
>CAUYQG010295814.1:0-15203 GCA_963574415.1 Tarsius wallacei
AACCACAGTGGTCTGCTTTGTGGCTTTTTACATTAGGTGGCCTTAGTGAAGTAGGAAGTGATATGGAGAATATTATGCACCTTTTTTTCTTTTCTCCCTCTGTCACCCAGGCTGGAGTGCAGTGTCAAGCTCCCAGCCACTGCAGCCTCAACCTGCTGGGCTCAGGCGATCCCCAGCCTTCTAAGCAGCTGAAACTACTGGTCCGCGCTACCATGCCCAGCTAATTTTTTTTATTTATTGTAGAGGTGAGATCTCACCATGTTGCCCAGGCTGGTCTTGAACCCGTTGGCTCAGGCAATCCTCTCGCCTTGGCCTCCCAAAGTGCTGGGATTATAGGCTTGAGCCACGGCGCCTGGCTGCAAAATTATTTTTATTATTAACTGTGGAGTTGCAAACCACAGTGGTCTGCTTTGTGGCTTTTTACATTAGGTGGCCTTAGTGAAGTAGGAAGTGATATGGAGAATATTATGCACCTTTTTTTCTTTTCTCCCTCTGTCACCCAGGCTGGAGTGTAGTGGCTCACTCATGGCCACTGCAGCCTCGTCCTGCTGGGCTCAGGTGAGCCTTCCACCTCAGCCTTCCAATTAGCTGGAACGCTACCATGCCTGGCTTATTTTTTTATTGTAGAGATGAGGTCTTGCCAAGTTGCCCTGGCTGGTCTTGAACCCCCTGGGCTAAGGCAATTCTCTTACCTCGGCCTCCCAAAGTGCCTGGAATACAGGCTTGAGCCACTGGGCCTGGTCCTGTTATGCAGCTTTCAAAGGGTCAGGTTGTGAGTAGCAAACTCACATGCTTTCAGGTGCTAGGCAGATAAGAAAAGGAGGGAAATGGACCCATGTTTATACTCCATCTAAACGGGACAGCCAGTCCTCAAGTCCACCCCATTAGTGCCAGGGATGAATATGGGCCATGTTTTCAGCATTCCCAAGAAATCACAGGAAATCTTGATTTTTGCCTGCAGTCTCTTGATTTTTTAAAACATAGCTAATTAAAACAATTAAAAATAACTTCATATGGCTCAATCAAACCCAAACCTGTCTTTAGTTACGTTCTAATCTCCAATTTAGGGGCTCTGCAGGTCAGAATTAATACATTTTATGACTAGAAAATAAGGAGGTTTAAAGCAAGTACGCCAATTAGTTTGAAATTTCACACTTTATGGAGACGTGGGGGAAAATGTCAAGTCTAATTGAAAGAAGCAGTTACGTTTAATAGCCTTTAAATATGGTTCGACAAATTGAACTGGTATCTATTATTAATGTCTTATCTATGGGAATGACTGAAGAAAAACACCTTTTAGTATTTATGGCTTAATAACTCGAGTTCTGAGCAAAGCTGATTTATCGGTATCTTGTAGGGAAATCGGTTTATTTAGAAGCTCTTTATTATATATGTAGCTATTATACAAAATTAAATCCAGGAGACACTCTATAGTCCATCCTAGGATTTCAGTGTTTGTTTGCTGTGCCATCTCACTTTGTTTTCCAAAGCATTGACTTTTACTGAAAGAAATATTTTTGTTAAATTTTTTTTTTGAGTCAGGGTCTCACTCTGTCGCTCAGGCTGGAGTGCAGTGGCATGCTCACGACCACCGCAACCTGGACCTGCTGGGCTCAGGTGATACTCCTGCCTCACTTAGCCTTCCAAGTGGCTGTAACTACAGGTGTGCACCACCATGCCTGGCTAATTTTTTTATTTATTGTAGATACGTGGTCTCGCCAAGTTGTTCAGGATGTACATTTTTTTAAATGTAAAAGTTTATATAAATTTATGGGTCATAAGTATAGTTTTGTTATATGGCTATATTACATAGTGGTGAAGTCAGGGCTTCTATCGTGTCCATCACCCGAATAATGCACATTGTACCCATCAAGTAATTTCTTGTCTTGGGAGAAGTATTGATCCCTTGGATTTTATTCCCTGACAGAAGGGGGTTGGAGGGATTTGACAACAGGGTGGAAAGAAATGGGATGATAAAAGTGATGCGAAGCAGACACTTGTGCCTCTTCCTTACGTTGTTCATTAAAAAATTGATTTGGGTTAATTGGTTGTTCTTATAAGGATAGATGCATTGATTGATTAAACTTAGTGCCTTATAAATAGTATAGCTTAGTGACATTTGTGGAATTGAACCTTGTGGGTTAAGCCTCATTTATCCACTAATGTGAAGTACTTTAATCATGTACTCTGACTCATACCTAGTTGGACTGTGGACAATGGGAGTTTAAGAGGTCAGACCTAAGAGGTGGTCCTTAGGCATGTGGAAAGCAAGGTGAGGGCCCTCATTGGGGATATGGGTGAGAGAGGAGGTTAGGCGAGGGTGAGAGTTTTGAAGAGGAAGATGAAATGGTTAAGTACCCTTTTGTCTATTATGCAGTTTTGTAGAGTCTGCCTTTTATAACTAAATTTATCATAACTTGTGGAAAGATTACATAGAATACTGGTTTTTCATCAGGACTACTTTGGGAGTTTGCAGACTTGATTTTCTTCATTTTAGCCTAGTCTTCTCAGGTTGAGTAGGCTGTTAACTCTTCATCTATTCCCTGCCTCTCTCTGAAATAGGAGTTGAAGAGGAGGAGGTATGCATTATGTTTGTGAGATTCTCCTGCTTGAGAGTTTTAAAAAACATTTCTGAGGGATTTGTTTTATATTTGCAGAGATTGTGCTTGTTGAAGGGGACTGTGACTCGTAAAGTAGGAAGTTCTCCTTGGAAATAGCTTCCCCCTGCTTTCCTTTCCCTGAGATGCCTTCCCAAAGGAGGATTAGGTAAGCCTAAGAGAAGGGATTGAGTATGCTTTTGCTCAGTGGCTTCTGGTTCTATTTCTGGAGCTCCCAGTTCTTAGGATATACATCCTCTATTCATCTGTGTGGTAGGCGTATCTGAGCAGGCTGGACTCCAGTGAGGGAGAAGGAAATGGAACGCCTGCAGGTCTAACTGGGTTAAGTTTAATTTACAATCAAAGTAATAAGAAGGGTTTTTTGGCCATTGGATGCAATTGTATTTGTATCCTCATCTGTTTGACAACGTCATTTTGTTTTTTTGTTGGTTCTAAACTGTAAGTAAGGTGGGGAAAGTAGTTACACATGTTCATTGATTGAGAAATATCCCGCCCCCCTTTTTTTTGAGTAGTGCAGTGGCATGCATGCTCACGGCCACACCACTGTTGCCCTGCTGGGCTCAGGTGATCCTTCCACCTCAGCCTTCCAAGTAGCTGGAACTACAGGTGTACACTACCACACCCAGCTAATTTTTGATTTATTGTAGAGACAAGGTCTTGCCAAGTTGCCTGGGCTGGTCTCAAACTCACCGGCTCAGGCAATCCACTTGCCTTGGCCTCCCAAGGTGCTGGGATTACAGGCTGAGCCACTGAGCCCAGCCAGTTTTTTTCCCCTTTTTAATAGAATCTTTGTTAGGTTTCAAACTGATGTTGTGTTTCCCCTAATATGGCGTGCTCTGGTTTACTTTGGGATCTTGGGAACAGAACCTACCTTGCTAACAAGGTAGCAATCTAGAACTTGGAGATGGAAGGTTCTCTGGAGATGGATTAAGAACTTGGTAAATGTTGTAGGCAATGGAAATAACAATGAGCTGAGGATTTGAAGTAGTAGAAACTTGAACACAAAGAGGCAAGATTTTGTTGTTGTTTTTTGAGTTGGAATTTTACTCTTGACGCCCAGGCTAGAGTGCAGTAGTGTGTTCATGGCCACCACAGCCTCGACCTGCAGGGCTCAGGCGATCCTTCCGCCTCAGCCTTCCAAGTAACTGGAACTACAGATGCACGTCACCACGCCCGGCTAGTTTTTTAAAATTTATTGTAGAGATGAAGTCTCACCAAGTTGCCCAGCCTGGTCTCCAACCCCCAGGCTCAGACAGGCCTCTTGCCTCGGCCTTCCAAAGTGCTGGGATTACAGGCTAAGCTACCGCACCCTGCCCAAAGAGGAAAGATTTAACGTCAAATATGTGACCTTATGTCACAGTAGATTTCTGAGGATTGTCAGATATTTTTGCCAATAATAGCATCTTTCTTCACCCTATTCATAGTTTAATTTTATTATTCTATTTAAAAGTATAAGTTATATTATTACATGGTACTTACTTTTATCTTTGTAGTTGAAGTGAGTGATCTGTTAGTATTTTTGGTGACAAACTGAAATTAACATTCAGTATTTAACTGAAAGTGAGAGTCTGTCATGGTGAATCACTGCGTGAAGTACTTGATTGGAAACTATGACTGATACTTTTCTAAGAACTTTTAAAATTGTAATCATACTTTTCTGTTAGGAATGTCTTATTTGGGATCATTTAGCTCTTTTAGATTTGCCCACCATTAGTGCTATGTCAGTAATGTTAACCTCTCTGAGCCTTTGTTTTCTCACATGAAGAATGTGTATAGAACACAATTGTCAGGGATTTAAGGATGAAATGAAATAAAGTATATAAAAGTGCTATGTAAATAATAAAATGATGTGTGAATATAAGTTGCTAGCACTTTGTTCTGTGTTTATGCTCAGAAAATGGCATACTGGCATCATTGCCTCCTTCTCCCTTCTGCTACCCCCAGTGATCTTGAAACACATCCATCAGTTAAATTTACATTCATATCTATCTGGCTATCTCATTTGGAGGGAACGAGTTCAAATGACTATTTACAGCCTTGCCAATATGACTGCTCCATTGGAAATTACAAAGCTTTTTCTTTTTTCTTTTCTTTGTATTTTAGTAAGCACTGAACAATAGGAAGCTTTTTTTTCTCATTTTTCATGTTGACATCCATTGGACCCATTCACTGGTATCTAGTGTTTTATGTAATTTGAATGTTAGGTAGAAAAGTAGACAAAAAGTAAGAGGAAGTTATCTATTGGGATACTATCTACTTCTATTAATTTGGATTATTTCCCCTTAAGGTGTTTGACTATTATTGTTTCTAGCAGACAAGTAGAAAATTATTCTGAGTTTTCTATTTGTAGACTACATGAAATGTCAGCTCAAAAATATATTTTAGAGCTCAAAATATTCAGAAAGACTCTCAGGTGCAAAACTGTGCAACAAATGATGCTATGATTTATTCTTTTTTGAATGGGCATACAAATAGTGCTGAATTATTTTCACTAAAGGTAAATTATTTCAGTCAGAACAGTTTGTTTTATACAGTGCAGGCTTGAATTTGGTTTTTCTCACATGTAGTAAGCAAGCACTACAATCTGCTCCTTTCAGCTTTTCTTCCCTTTTTTTTTGAGTCAGAGTCTCACTCTCTTGCCCAGGTTTGAGTGCCGTGGCATGCTTATATCCACCACAGCCTTGACCTGCTGGGCTCTGGCGATCCTTCCGCCTCAGCCTTCCAAGTAACCGAAACTCCAGGCGCACGATACCACGCCCAGCTAATTTTTTGATTTATTGTAGAAACGAGGTTTCACCATGTTGCCCAGGCTAGTCTAGAACCCGTGGGCTCAGGCAATACTCTCGCCTCAGCCTCCCAAAGTACTGGGATGATAGGCTTGAGCCCGCCACCCCCTCCCCCCTTTTTTTTGAGTTGGAGTCTCACTCTGTCACCCGGGCGGGAACGCGGTGGCATGCTCACAGCCACCACAGCCTCGACCTACTGGGCTCAGGCGATCCTTCCACCTCAGCCTTCCAAGTAGCTGGAACTACAGGCACGAGTCACCCATGCCTAGCTAATTTTTTTTTTTTTAATTGTAGAGATGAGATCTCGCCAAGTTGCCCAGGCTAGTCTTGAACCTGTGGGCTCAGTCAATCCTCTTACTTCAGCCTTCCAAATTACTGGGATTATAGGAATGAGCCACTGTGCCTGGCTCCTTTCAGCTTTTCATTTGTTTATTTAGTTTCCTTAGAGAAGACTGTAACTTCCTGTAAGATGGTTGACTGTGAGACACTCTTGTTTCCTTGTTGAATTTTTCAAATTGCTTGAGTTTCTCTTTTAAAAGAGAATGTTTAGTTATTAGATGTTAGTGGGATTATGAAACCATAATACTGAAAGTAACTTTAAAATCGTTAGTACTCCCATTTTTGAAAGAGAAAACTGAAGTGAAAATCAAGCCCTCTTATTGATTTTGATAGAAGATAATTGATAAAAATTTCTAGGCTGGGTGCAGTGGCTCAAGCCTGTAATCCCAGCACTTTGGAGGCGGAAGTGAGAGGATTGCCTGAGTTCAGGGGTTCGCGACAAGCCTGAGCAACATGACAAGACCTTGTCTTTACCATAAATCAAAAAAAATTAGCTGGGTGTGGTGGCGCATGCCTGTATTTTCAGCTACCTGAAAGGCTGAGGCAGAAAAATAGTCTGAACCCAGCAGGTTGAGGCTGTGGTGGCCGTGAGCAGCATGGCACTGCTCTCCAGCCTGGGTGACAGAGTGAGACTCTGACTCAAAAACAAAACAAAACAAAACTATATGTCTTCTAAGTCTGAGTGGTTTATTACAGTGGTCCTCCTAGTGGGTTGCATGCACCTTCTGAGGATATATGAGAAAGATATTCATTGTGTTGTATTAAGAAACTTATTTATATTTATTTCTTGTTATATCCCTCTTTCATTTCCATTTTTTATACAATGTCCTATATACATAATACTGGTGTGATCATATATGTTCATTATAAGTATACATATATGCAACTGTTCATGTTAGTTGAACTAAAAACATTAAGGAAAGGAAAATCTGCCATATTTTATTTTATTTTATTTTTTTGAGTTGGAGTCTCACTCTGTCGCCCAGAGTAGAGTGCAGTGACATACTCCCGGCCACCGCAGCCTCGACCTGCTGGGCTCCGGCGATCCTTCTGCCTCAGCCTTCCAAGTAGCTGGAACTTCAGGCGTGCGCTACCATACCTGGCTAATTTTTTGATTTATTGTAGAGATGAGGTCTCGCCAAGTTGCCCAGGTGGGTCTCGAACCCGTGGGCTCAGGCAGTCCACTCACCTCCGCCTCCCAAAGCGCGGGATTACAGGCTGAGCCACCGAGCCCGGCCTCTGCCATATTTTAAAAGAAGTGTGTGGCATCTTTGCTCATCTTTGCTACCCTAGTGAATGATATTATTTAAGAGTAGACTTTAACAGTTGCTAATTTTGAATTGTTTTATAAGTAGTTTGAAAAATTTCCCATAAAAGTGAATTTTGGGGGCGTAATTTTTTTATGACTATAAAAGTAATGTGGGTTGCTCTCAACACAGTGTTCCTGGGGAAAAAGAAAGTAATGTGGGTTGCATGCAATTTGGGACATTTAGCAAAGGGTGGAGAAGAAAATGGCACCATAATCCTACAACCCAGTGTCACAGATATATGTGTGTGACCCAGTCACAAATGTATGTGTGTGTACAGATATATATACCCATATACATACCCAAAATTGGGATCATTCTGTATGTAATTCCTTCACATTTTTATTTTGAGAAATTAAAAGAAGATTCAAATAATGTAACAGACATATAACTAGATTTAAAAGTTAACATTTTGTTACATGTGTTAACTTATCTCATAGTCTACTCTTTTCACTTAAGAATTTATTGAGGCTGGGCTCGGTAGCTCAGCCTGTAATCCTGCGCTTTGGGAGGCTAAGGTGAGTGGGTTGCCTGAGCCCGTGGGTTCGAGACCCTCCTGGGCAACTTGGCGAGACCTCAACTCTACAATAAATCAAAAAAGTAGCTGGGCGTGGTAGTGAGCACTTGTAGTTCCAGCTACTTGGAAGGCTGAGGCGGAAGGATCACCGGAGCCCAGCAGGTAGAGGCTGCGGTGGCCGGGAGCGTGCCACTGCACTCCAGTCTGGGCAACAGAGTGAAACTCCAACTCAAAAAAAAAAAAAAAAAAAGAATTTATTGAGAACTGTTTTCCATGTCATTATATTCATCACCATTGTAAAAATATAATATGTATTCTGTATTGTATTTAATCAATTTGCTTCTGAAATTTAGTTTCTCTTTTTGTGCTTATAAGTGTTTTGATAAATATATTAGAGTAATTTTTTTTTTTTTTTGAGTTCGAGTCTCACTCCGCTGCCCAGGCTGGAGTGCAGTAGTATGCTTACAGCCACCCCAGTGCCGACCTGCTGGGCTCCGACGATCCTTCTGTCTCAGCTTCCCAAGTAGTCGGAACTACAGACGCGTGCTACCATGCCTGGCTAATTTTGTAGTTATTGTAAAGATGAGGTCTCGCCAAGTTGCCCGGGCTGGTCTCAAAGCCACAGGCTTAGGCAGTCCACTCGCCTTGGCCTCCAAAGTGCTGTAATTACAAGCTGAGCCACTGAGCCCGGCCTAGAGTGAATTTATAAAGTAAGAGTTGTTGTTTCAAAGTACATGTAGTACAGGTAGTAGCAGTGCTAGTGGTTTTAAGCCCAGCCTGGACATCATGCAAGACTTCGTCTCTACAGCAAATAAAAAAATTAGCTGGGTATGGTGGCGCATGCCTGTAGTTCCAGCTACTTGGAAGACTGAAGTGGAAGACTTGCCTGAGCCCAGCAGGTTGAGACTACAGTGGTTGTGAGCTTGCCACTGCACTGTAGCCTGGGTGACAGAGTGAGACTCCAACTCAAAAAAAAAAAAGAAGAAAAGAAAAGAAAAAAATGTTAGCATAAGGTGTCTGGCTGGCTGCACATTTCTATTTCTTACCTTAGCAGTCTTTGGCTTGAGGACATTTTTCTTTGACTTGAGGTCTTAGCAATTCCTTCTCTATTCTGAGGATCAGGTAAATATGCACTTATATATTTTCTTCTTGGCTTTTATGTTTTATACTCTACTTTGAACATTTTAGCAGTCTGGAATTTGGGGGAGATGTTAGGAAGGAAGGAAGGAAAGGATTGTCTCAGATAGTCAACCAATTAATGTTTTGTAATCTCATCTATCATCTGTCCCTTAGTGATTTGAAATGCCACCACTAATACTTTTTTATTTTCTGGGTATAGCATTTTGATGGATTGTGTTAAATTTGAGATACAATATAGTATGGTAGAGAAAAACACTTATTTATTTTTTGAGTCGAAGTCTCACTGTGTTGCCCAGGCTGGGTGGCAGTTGCACGCTCATGGTTATCATAACTTAGACCTGCTAGGCTCAGGCTGTCTTCTAAGTAGCTGGAACTATAGGCGCGTGCCACCATGCCCGGCTAGTTTTTTAATTTTGTCGTAGAGACAAGGTCTCGCCAAGTTGCGCAGGCTGGTCTCAAACCCCTGGACTCGGGCAGTCCTCTCGCCTTGGCTTCCCAAAGTGCTGGGATTACTGGCGTGAACCACTGTGCCCAGCTTGGGGGAAAAAAAAAGCCCACTGATTTTGACTGTAGAGATGTGTATCTGAGTCTTAGGCTTATTTATTGGCTATATGATATTAAGGCAAGTAACATAATCCCTTTAAGCAAGGTTCTCAGTTTTCTTTTTTTGTGTGTCCAGACTGGAGTGCAGTGGCATGATCACAGTTTACTGTAGCTTCTGACTCCCAGACTCAAGGAATCCTTCTGCTTCAGCCTCCTCAGTGGCTAAATGACAGATGCTTGCCACAGCACTGGCTAATTTTTTTAAAAAGTTTTTACTAGAGATGGAGTGTCACTGTGTTGCCGAGGCTGGTCTCAAACTCCTGGCCTCAAGTGATCCTCTTGCCTCAGCCTCCCAAAGCACTGCTTGAGTCACTGTGTCTAGCCCAGTTTCTGAATTTCTAAAAAGGATCATATCTTTTATGCCCTGTAGGATTGATATGTGGATTAGTATAGGTAATAGAAGTAAAAACCCAATTTATTATCCAAGTCCCCATAAAGTAGATGCTAGCATTTAGCCTGTGTGCGAGTCTATCATGCCTGAAAAATCTTATCAAATATTTTGCTGTAATTCACTTAGTACTGAGGCATATCTCTAATTTACCACCAGTCTGGTAACGCTCCCAAAATAGGATGCCTTGACCCTTGACCTCATCCTTCAGAATTCCATGCAGATACCTATTGGTCATCGCTTCCTGTTCTAAATGGAGGTATATAATAAGAGGTGAATAAATTTTTTTTTTTTTTTTGAGTTGGAGTCTCACTCAGTCGCCCAGACTGGAGTGCAGTGGCCACTCCCGGCCACTGCAACCTCGACCTGCTGGGGCTCCGGCGATCCTTCTGCCTCAGCCTTCTAGGTAGCTGGAACTACAGGCACGCGCTACCACGCCTGGCTAATTTTTTGATTTATTGTAGAGATGAGGTCTCGCCAAGTTGCCCAGGAGGGTCTCGAACCCACGGGCTCAGGCAATCCACTCACCTCAGCTTTCCAAGGTGCGGGATTACAGGCTGAGCCACCGAGCCTGGCTGTGGTGAATAAATTTGAGAGATGTGGCAAATCCTTTTTATCGCTTTTAAATTTGCTGTTACGTGTATAGTTTACATCTATTGTTTTATATATATATTTAAAAAAAAAAAATATATATATATATATAAACACGCATACAAAATTTATTTTTTAAATTAGAGACTAAAGGTCTTGCTATCTTGCCTAGGCCAGTCTTGAACTCCTGGGCTCAAGCATTCTTCCTTCCTCAGCCTCCCAGATTGCTGGAATTACAGGCGTGAGGTATTGCGCTTGACCTGTTTTTTTATTTAAGAAAAATTAAAGAACTGTAAAATAGTGCAATTTAGAACATGGTAGTAGTAGGCCTTTTTGTCTTATTTATTTATAAATCTGTAATTATTACATGGTTCAAATGTCAACACTATATGGAAGGAATACTCAGAAGTTTTTTTTTCAAAAATAAACAAATACACTTATATTTGTGTTTACATATATTTATTTATTTTATTTCCTCTTTATATCACAAAAGGTAGTATGCTGTATACTGTTTGTTTTCACCTGTTTTTTTAATCTAATACTATATTTTGGGTATTAATCCATGTTAGTACATTGATGTCTTCCTTATTCTTTTTTATAGATGCATAGTGTTCTATTGTATGGATCTATGTGGTTTGTCTAGTCAGCCTCATGCACATTAAATTGTTTTCAGTCTCTTGCTATTGCAAATAATGCCACAGTGAATATGTTTTTGAATATATTTTGTTGAGGATTTAGGGAGTTGTATATTTTTTTTTTTTTTGAGTTAGAGTCTCACTCTGTTGTGCAGGCTAGAGTATAGTGACATACTCATGTCCACCGCAGCCTCGACCTGCTGGACTCCGGCGATCCTTCCACCTCAGCCTTCCAAGTAGCTGGAACTATTGGCGTGTGTTACCACACCCGACTTATTTAATTATTGTAGAGTCGAGGTCTCACCGAGTTGTCTAGTCTTGAACCCCTGAGCTCAGGCAATCCTCTCGCCTTGGCCTCTCAAAGTGCTGAGATTACAGACTTGAACCACCGTGCCTGGCCTGGGAGTTGTATTTTTAGGGTAGATTCTTAGTAGTGGGACTGGTAGATGTATGTGTAGTATTGTAGTTATTACAAAACTTCTTTCCACAGGATTATACCACTTGTACTTTTCATTAGCAGTGTGTGAAAATATAGAGAATGTTTCTCCACACGCTTACTAACACCAAAATTGGAGGTGTTAGTTTGCATTTCTGAGTAAGGTTGAACATATTTTTATGTTTAAGACCATTTGCCTTTATTTTTCTGAGAATTGCCCCTTTCTTTTGTGTATTCTCTGCTTTGTGACGGGCAGCGTGTTGTCTTCTCTTTCCTTTTCTAAAGAACTCTTTATGTACTGTGGAATTAGCTCTTTGTAATATATGGCAAAAAATACTTGTTTTAAATTTTTTGTTTATTTTTCCTGGTGCTTTTAGTGATGCAAAGGTTTTTTTTTTTTTTTAGTGAAGAAAGGCTTTCCTTCCTGTCATGTTATAAGTGAAATCACCCAGTTTTTTCAGGTATTTGAAATGATTTAAATTATTTTTTTTGACTTGGAGTCTCACTCTATTGTCCAGACTGGAGTGCAGTGGCACAATCATGGCTCACCACAACCTTGACCTTCGGGGTTCAGGTGATCGTTCTGCCTCAGCCTCCCAAGTAGCTGGGACTGCAGATGTATGCCACCATGCCAGGCTAATTTTTAAATTTTCTCTAGAGATGAGGTCTTGCTATGTAGCCTAGGCTTGATCTTGAACTCCTCACTTCAAGCCATCTTCTCATCTTGCCCTCCCAAAGTGCTGGGATTACAGACGTGAACCACCGTGCCCAACCTTAATTTTTACATTTAGATAGATGATTCATTTGGAGTATACCCAAGTATGTGATATGAGGTATGGATTCAATTTTATGTTCTCCCAAATGTTCATTCAGTTGTTCCATTACTGTTTCTTAGTGTCTGTCATTTCCTCAAGTGACTTGAAATACCACTTTTATCATATATCGAATTTCCTTATGTATTAGGGTCTATTTCTGGTCTGTCTATAAGTCTATACCACAGACTTTTTTTTTTTTTTTTTTTGAGTTGAGATCTCACTCTGTTGCCCAGACTGGAGTGCAATGGCACATTTGTGGTTTACCATAGCCTCAAACTTCTGGGCTCCAGATTTCCTCCCACTTCATCCTCCCGAGTAGCTAGGTCTACAGGTGTACACCACTATGCTCAGCTAAGTTTTTGACTTTTTTATAGAGAGTAGGTCTTACTATGTTGCCTAGGCTGTTCTTGACCTCCTGGGCTCAAGCGATCCTCCCACCTTGGTCTCCCAAAATGCTGGGATTATAGACATAAGCCACTGTGCCCAGCCCCATAGACTTTTACTTATTGAAGTAAGCGTTTTTTGTTTTTTTTAGAGGGTGTTGGATCTGTCACCCAGGCTGGAGTGCAGTGGCATGCTCATGGCCACCACAGCCTCGACCTGCTGGGCTCAGGCAATTCTTCTGCCTCAGCGTTCCATGTAACTGGAACCAAGGTGCACACCACCATGTCCGGCTAATTTTTTTTTTTTTAATTTATTGTAGAGACAAGGTCTCACCAAGTTGCCCAGGCTGGTTGTGACCCTAGACTCAGGCAGTGTTCTTGTTTTGGCTTCCCAAAGTGCTGGGATTACAGGCATGAGCCACTGCACCCGGCTGAAGTAAACCTTAATTAAAAGATCTTTGAATAATAACTTGAATATTATTAAAATGGAGCAATCCTCTTGGATCCCCTCCCACTGTGGGAGCTTTTCTGTCCTCTCAATAAATCCTACTTTCAAAAAAAAAAAAGGAGCAATGCCTATAATATATAATACCAAGACACAAGATGTGTAAAGTATTTCTTTGTGAGCAAGTGTTTTGTTTCAGGGCAAATTTTAGATTCCCTAAAATGAAACATTTAGAGAAGTAACTTCTGTAATGGAGAAAGTTCTGATTGTGCTGGCAAATATGGTAGCTAACAGCCACATGTGACTATTTAAATTTAAATGAATTAAAATGGAAAATTAAACATTTAATTTTCAAGTTTTTTATAGTTACATGTGGCTAGTAACTACTTTTGGACAGTGCAGACATAGAACATTTCCATTATTACACAAAGTTCTATTGAACAGTATACTACAGTCTAGAAATATAATTTTATTTATTTATTTATTTATTTATTTAGAGTTGGAGTCTCTGTCGCCCAGACTGGAGTGCAGTGGCACGCTCCTGGCCACCGCAGCCTCGACTTGCAGGGCTCCGACGATCCTTCTGCCTCAGCCTGCCAGTAGCTGGAACTACAGGCGCGTGCTACCTTGCCCAGCTAATTTTTGGTTTATTGTAGAGATGAGGTCTTGCCAAATTGCCCGGGTGGGTCTTGAACCCTTGGGCTCAGGCAGTCCACTCACCTCAGCCTCCCAAAGGCGCAGGATTACAGACTGAGCCACCGAGACCGGCTAGAAATAGAATTATATTTAATGCCTTTTCTAGCCTTTTTTAGTAGATGGCAGATAAACAGGTAAAAATCTGAAAATAATGGAAGGTAAAGGGAATAATGAATAGGTCAAAATGGAGAAGCATAAAAAATACTACATTTTTAAAATTAAGAAGCATCATGGGCCAAAAAAGAAAAATTACTTGAGTCTGACTTTGTTTAAAGGGTGTTGCTTCTTAAGAGTTGAATGTAATCTCCTTTGATTTAAGCATCAGCTTACAGGAGCTTTACCTATATTAGCTGATATTATGTCAAGGTGGTTTGCTTCAGCTAAGGTGTTATATTAAGGTATTGAAGTCAAGTAATAGTAGAAAGGAAAACATTTAAATATTTCTTTAGAGTATCAAAAAACCATATGTATGTATATATATATATATATATATATATAGAGAGAGAGAGAGAGAGAGAGAGAGAGAGAGAGAGAGAGAGAGAGAGAGAAGTTACTACCTTTTTTTTTTTTTTTTTTGAGTTGGAGTCTCACTCTGTGCCCAGACTGGAGTGCAGTGGTACGCTCCTGGCCACCGCAGCCTCGACCTGCTGGGCTTGGGCGATCCTTCCGCCTCAGCCTTCCAAGTAGCTGGAACTACAGGCATGCGCTACCACGCTCGCCTAATTTTTTGATTTATTGTAGAGACGAGGTCTCGCCAAGTTGCCCAGGGCTCAGGCAGTCCACTCACCTCAGCCTCCCAAAGCATGGGATTACAGGCTGAGCCACTGAGCCCGGCCAGAAGTTACTACCTTGATTAAGAGGTCAGCAAAATTTTAGTAGAAATTCTACAAAAGTGAAAAAAATGAATTAATATAAAGATTTTATATCCAGATCACCTCTGGGACATCAAGGGATGACTATGAGTTGGTTTTGGAAGGCTTACATTTTGGTGGATTAATCGTACTTTGTTTTTTCTCTCAAGGATCTTAAAGTCTAATGGGGGACATGTGGTAGAAACATATTTTGCCAATGCATAGTATTAACTATATTTAAGCATATTTGCTGGATAAGGTAAGGTCCTTTAAATAGACAACAGTCCTTACTTTTAATAGAATTTCCATGTACTTTTATTAAATCTATTTGTTAAGAGTATCCCTAGCAGTTACCAGAATACCTAAAAAAGGTGCTAAGTACTCAGTAGATTTTGAATGATAGAATAAATCGTTATTTTTAATTTAATTTAATTTAATCTTTTTTTGAGATGGAGTCTCACTCTGTCACCCAGACTGGAGTGCAGTGGCCGCTCCCGGCCACTGCAGCCTCGACCTGCTGGGCTCCGGCGATCCTTCCGCCTCAGCCTTCCAAGTAGCTGGAACTACAGGCGTGCGCTACCATGCCTGGCTAATTTTTTGATTTATTGTAGAAATGAGGTCTCGCCAAGTTGCCCAGGTGGGTCTCGAACCCG
>CAUYQG010295824.1:0-15608 GCA_963574415.1 Tarsius wallacei
TGCCCAGACCGGAGCTGGAGAGGGGCGAGAGGCTCTGGCCCATGCCGGCCACGTCCTTGTGGTAGGGGGTATAGAGGTTATTCATGGAGGCCAGTCCGCGCTCATCTCGCATGAGCGTGAAGCTACCGCTCACGTTGCCCGCCAGGCGCTGGTGGTGGTGCGGGTGGTGGTGGTGATGGTGGTGGTGGTGATGGTGGGGGAACTTGTCCGAGACTGTGGAGATCGGCGGCAGCGGCTGCAGAGGGGTTAAGGTGGTGTAGGTGGTGGGCATGCTCATACCTGGGGGAGTCTCGCAGGCCATGGTCATAGTGGGGTGCAGGGGGCCGGCCAGGCTGTGCTCGGGGGGCCCGGTGGTGGTGGTGGTAATCGCCGCCGCCGCTGCCGCCGTCCAGCAGGGACGCCATGCCCATGGAGCGCGGGTGCGCGGGGGGCAGGTGGCTGCCGCGGTGCGCCACGGAGCTGCGCGCGTGGGGGCTGCCGCCCAGCAGGTCGGCAGGGGCGGGCACCGGCTCATGGCTCACCCCGTGCAGCTCGCCGATCGCCTCCATGGTCAGCTGCGCGTTCATCGTGATCCGGGCGAGCGGGCGGCGGACACAACATCGATGTGGCCGGGCAGAGGCGGCGAGGGGCGCACGGAGTCCGGTCTTCACATCGGCTGCCGGCGACTGTTGCCTTCCTTCCTTCCTCTCTCTGTGGGGCTCTGTCTGTCTCTCGCTGTGTGTGTGTGTGTGTGTGTGTGTGTGTGTGTGTCTCGCTTTCTCTCTTGCCCCCACCTTCCCCTCTGCGTCCTCGGCTGTTTTTTAAATATTAATTTCCAAAAAGGATTCCGCGCCGTTGGGAGAGCGCGGTGCCCCCAGCCCGCCCGCCCCCGGCCCCCTCTCGCCCCTCTCTTTCTTAGAATTGTGAGGCCCCCGGCTCCCCTGACGCGGCCTGCGCGCCTGCCGCGGCTGCTGCCTGCCCGCGCCGCTCGCCAGCTCGAGCCATGGCTCGGTTACTGTTGCAGACTCTGTGGCCGCGGTTCGGTCGCCACCGCTGCCGCCGCGGCCCGCCCTCACGCCCGTCGGGCGCAGCGCGCATGCGCGCGTCCCGGCCCCGCCCCCTCGGTCCCCGCGCTCCGAGCCAGTGACGTCCCCGTACAAATGAAGGAGGGGGGCTCTGCGCCTTCCCAGCGCCGCCGGATAGCCCGGGAGCGGCGGGCACGTGCGAAGGACTGGCGCAGAGCGCGGCCTGGGGCCGCCGCCGCAATCCCGGGAGACTCGCGCCGCGCTCACCTGCCTTGCTTGGGTGGGCTCTCTCCTCCCAGTCCCAGGGCGCCCCTGCCTGGCTCCTATCGGTTGGCGCGCTATGCTTGGAGAGCCATCGTCCCTAGGTCTCCAGTAGCTGCTTCCCGGTGCAGGCTGCCCGGGGAGCTGGGGACTGTGTCATCCCTTACGCTCGGGCCCGCTGAGCGTTATTTCCCGGAGGGCTGCAGGGAGTCCGCGCTTCCCCACCCTTGAACGCTGTGTGCGACTGTGGTGGGAGGGAGGAGGGCGCAAAGAGCGTAAAGGGTTGACCCGGCACCCTTCGTCCTTCCGGATACTCGTCTGCCCACCCTTTCTCCATGCCCCGGGGAGAGGAGTACTCAGTGCCAAGAGTCCCAATCCGGGCCATACCTCACAGTTCCCCGTCGCCTGGGTCCTTCTTCCGCTCAGCTTCTAATTGAGGCTGCGCGTCCGCTGCGGCAAGACTCGACCTGTGGAGGGGGAACGGGAGGAGGAGAGAGAGTGCTCTGGTGGGTACCCCTGTTAACCTCTGGGTGCTGGTGGGGCCGCCGAGGCTCGGGCGGTTCCTGCGGCTGCTCCAAGGCCCTCTTGGTAAAGCACCCAGAGGCGGCTGCTTTCGAGAAGTACTGACGCAGGCAGGGTGAACGCCAGTGCGCAGATCTCCGCTTGGACCGTAGGGACGCCCTCTTCCAGGCGTCCCCGAGAGAAGCCTCCAGATTTGAAAATCAATTCAGCTTCGGGAGTAATTGAACCCTTCCCACAGCTACGCTCCAATCCGTAATCGAACCTGGTCTTTGGGCCTCGTGGGGACCGTGGGGAGACCCCCAGTGTGGGACGTACACCCGGCCGGCCGCCACATGCCGCGGCTTTCTTTCATTTACAAAGGAAAGAAAGAAAAAAAAAATCTGCAACAAAGGCAGAGCCGTGTCCGCTTAGGTGCTTTCATCCCTCGGAGAAAGGACAGATGTGACCATTGTCCAGTCCGTGGCAGTTACAGCCGGGTCAGCGCCAAGCCTCAGCCCCGGGCAAGCGGTGGTCACAATGGGAACAGTTTCTCAGAGCCTGGGTATTTGGGCCTAGATATGGAACAAAGTGCGTGTAGCCTGTGCTGGGCCACACTCAGACTGGTTTGTTTGGGCTACCATGCTGCAGCCCACCAGTGGTGTGTCCTCTGCAAATGTTCCCTGACCTTCTGGGAGGCCAGGGCTGCAGTGGTGGTAGTAGCAATGATTGGGTTACCACGGCAAAAGTTTGGGTTGGCCATCCCTTGCAGAAAGAAAGGTCCCTACCAGCTAAGGCATGAGTGGGCCCACCTCTTTGCCCAGGTTCCTGCCACCACCAGGGCAACATTTTAATCCAGGCAGTTCAGGCCAGTGGGTACAGTCAACCGGACATCCTTGAAAGTAGCCATGTCCTGAAACTGGTTAATTTGGCTGACTTTAGCACCAGAGACACTTCCATCTTGTCCAAACAATGCATATGGAGGCCCTGGAAATGGGAGTCCATCTCAATGGATTTCACGTCTACTCGCATGACGAACATTTAGGAATGTAGGACCCCCCACAGAAGAAAACTTCTTGGGGAAGACCACACTGACATCAAGGAACTCAGAAAACACAATTACTCTATTTAAACATATCTATATCTACTATTCATACACACATACACACAAACATAAAACATTTTCTGCCAAGCAGATCACATTATGTTGGTGAGAAGCTGCATTCTTGGTTCCTTACTGTATCTATTCTCTTTTCCTCCAACATAGATCATGGGGCTCTCATATGAGACCAAACAATGGGTTAAAGTATCAGCCAGTCTTTGAGCAAAATTGTGGTTCCCCCACCTCCCATATTTTAATCCCACTGAAATGATTGATTTGCCCTTATGACAACTCTCTTCCCAAAAGGCAGTTTGTTAAAAGAAAGAGAGAAGTAAATACCACCAAGTGCACAAATTGTTCATGGTTTTCTCTTTGTGTAGCTAATTAGGAACTTGATCTTGGAAACCCTGCTTCATGTGAGGCTCTCAGCTGAGCCCCTGGAGTCCACCTGAAGAAGGCTGGGATCAGGTGAGCTCAACTTCCCCCACCCCCAAGGGGTTTTATGAAAAGGGAACCTGGCTCAGTGTTGGTCCCTAAAGGAGGAACCAAAGAAAGATCTGGACAAGCATAATATGTGTTGGGCTTGCTCAGTTTAATGTTTCTTTGGACTTTTTTCTCTAAAACATTTTTTAAAATGTTTGTGTAGGACTTGCTTTGTTTTGCAAATCTCCCTAATCTTTCCTGGCTGTTCACACTGTTTATTTAACCATTGTTTTCCTGTAATTGACTGAGTTGCAGTAATTTCTCAGTCAGAAACAACATATTACTTTATGTTGTCACTTCACCTCACAAAGAGTCTTCATCTTTCTAAAGATGTGTTATGGGTATGGAGAATGCTCTTCTTAGGCCTAGTTAAGATGAGTGTACATGTTTGGAGGGAGGCCAAGCACTAGAGAGATTGTCCTCTTCTGGAAGACTGGAATCGCTTTTGCCATTTTGTTCCTCTCTTTCCTTCCCCCTTCCAGTGTCCAGCACAAAATCTGGCACCCATTATGTGCACTGTGGGGGAATTAGAGTCTAAGGAGGAATCCCTTGAATCTTGGTAGGTCAATATATGTGGTTGATGGGAGGACTTACAGTTAGCTGCTTAGACTTTGAGTAGCTGCAGGGAATTTAAAACAATAGTGTCAATCACCAGCAGAGAATTACATACATGCATATATGTAAAAAAAAAAAGGGGGAAAAAGGCTATGGACCGGATTGCCTGTTGCTGGCACTACATTCGGTGTGGAAACAGGATTTCAGGATGCTTTATTTTGTAAATGTCAGGAAATCATGGGAGGTGGGATAGGCAGGTGTGATCCTTATGCTTATCCTTATGAGTTAGAGCTTGCCAGGCTTAGAAAAGAAAAAGATAATAAGGCCATTCCAATGCTGGCTGCACAAAGCTCTCTGAAGGCTCTCATTGGTCTGAATGAATGCTTTAGCTCTTTTTTTGAGTAGAAGAGACATAACATATGGCCCAGTCCCAGTTTTTGGACCATTCCAAAGAAATGTTTCTAGCCCCTCTGAATCATGAAGTGCTGACTGCCCATTTGCTAGCCTGGGAATGGGGCAAATTCCTCCATCCAGGACTCCAAGGGGAGGCTGAGTCCTTGGCTAGAGCCTCAGAGCAAAATGCATCAGATGTCTGATGCCTGTGGCCAGTCTGAACTTAAACTCCTGGCAAGTGTCTGGAGTTTCTTTGGTTTCTGGCTACAGCGGAGCCCTTAACAACTAGGGGTGAAGGATTTGGTCCTGGGTGCTTTTTAAAGAGGAGCTCCTGTCTTTCTCTGGAGCCCTCCCACTTCTGGAGAAATTTTATTGAGAAAATTGCTTAGGATTAGAGTAGAACACCATGAAATTTAGAAAGGGGTGGCTTGATGATTCGCTATTGAAAACCTTACAAAAAAATTAGTCAATAACTTCTCTCCACTCTCTGAGGACCAAGAAAGTGGTGACTAATTATTCCTGCCTTTTTCTTCAATCTTTGCTCGTCTGTTTAGCATACAGTTTTTATTCATCCGTTCAGTTAACTTTTTTCCCCTCTTAAATTACTTTCATTTTCTTACAAAATATATAATTTAAAAAACCTCCGCATTTTTTGCACTTTCTGTGTTTTATCTTCTCAGCCTTCTAAATCCCAAAGAGAAGACGCTCTGCTCAAGAGCTGTCTGCGAGTGCCCTCCGCAGCTGACTCCGGGATCTGGGAGTTGCCAAGCGCGGCCTGGGCCTCTCTCCGAGGACACCAGACAACTCCGTGAGCATCTGGTTACTTCCCGGGCAGAGGAAGAAACCCGCTTGTTTTCCTGGGCCCTCGGGTAAACTAGAGGCGGCTTCTCTTGGTTGAAATCCGTCCCAGCAGTCGTCCACCTTGTCGAGTGCTTTTCAGTGCTTCGATCCAAGAGTGCTGAGGGAGAAAGGGTGACTTGATGCCGTGGGGCTGATGGAGGGGTTCGAGGCTACTGGAGAACTCTCTGGTCGCAGTACCCCGCGCTGGACGCAGATTCCGGGGGAGTTGGCCTTCTCGCTCCAAAACTTCAGTGGCTTTCCTTTCTTGGACATAACTTCATGTGGCTGAAGTGTATTGCAAAAGAGAGGGGCCTGCCCGGGCCGCTGGGCGCGATGAGCTGTCTGAATTTGGGACCAATGCTCCTCTTCTGGTACCTCCCGGTGGTCTGGGGCTCTGCACCGGATTCGCGGCATGCGGGGGTAGAGAGTGCCATCTTGGGGGCTGGAGAGGACGGAGGGAAGAAGGAGGAGGCCCATGCACTGATAAGAGCGACCCGAAACGGGCAAAACTCAGAGGAGCCGGGTGGAGGGCAGCGTTGGCTCTGAACGCTCTCCAGGCACACCATTCCCTCGCCCAGGAGGGGCGGGGAAGGGAGGAGGTCGCGGGTCGCTGTCCAGTCGGGAGCCTCAGGTCGCCCGGGCGCCGGCCAGCCACCCCACCCCGGCCGGATGGGGGGCAGGCGCGCGGCCCACTTAGCCCACGCCGGGTAACGCCAGCCCCGGCCCGAGAGCAGTTGCACTGGGGAAGGAAACTCTTTAAACAAATCATTTTGGTGTCTAATCAATTAGTGTTTGCGCAGTCAAGTACCATAGATTTAACAGAATAATCGTTACCGCCCTTGTCTTTATTTGACCCGCAGACACCTAGAAGATTTAAAAATGAAACGCTGGTGTTCTGGGCTCCCCACCCATTGCCTGCGCCTCCTCCCAGGACGGCTCGGCCGCTCGGGTTTGTGCTTTCCCCAGGCCTAGCCTTACTCTTTCCATCCCTCTGCATCCCTCCTTCGCCTTTATACTTTCCCTGCTTTCCTTGCCCTTCCGTCGCGTCGCGGTCCTCCTTCCCATCTCCTCACCGCCCCCGCCCCTTTACCTTGTGACTGACAGGAGAACGGGTCTCAGGGCCAGGGCGCCTGCCCCTGGGCCAGAGAGCCACCCGGGCGTAGGATTATAAAGTCGCCAAGCGCCCAGCAGTCTTTTCCCTGGATCCTCGACCTCTCAACCCGTCCTGAACCCGCCCAAGACCCGAGGGGTCCTGTGCGTGCCCTTTGGCTTCTGCGGAGCTTGGGAAAGACCTTCACCTGCGCGGCGGGCTTTGCGAGGGTCTCAGGGTCTCGCTTCCTAAATGTAGTGACCCAGGGCGCCAAAGGAGGGGTTGAGAGGAAAGGTTGGGAGCAGGCCTTAATCCCAAACCCCCGTGAGCGGGGCGGGGTGTTAGGGCTTGCAGGCGGGAGGGAGGGAGGAGCGGGGCGTCCCCGCGGACCGCTGTGTGGGGACTGTAGTCTCCTATGCACGCGTCTTTGGGTCGGGTCAGCTCCCAAGGTCCAGGGGTCGCGACCGAGAGGGTCTCCAGGCACTTCTGAATAGCTGCTTCTGCGTTTTCATCCCCAACCCGTGTCTTTTTCAGGCCTAACAGGTGTGGTTGCCAGTGCCTACGTAGGCAGGTCGGCTGTGCGCCATACCTGGCCCTCAGGCCAATCAATGTGGGGCGACGGGAGCCTCCAGCCCTGAATCCAGGATCCAGAGGGTTGGAGGAATGGTCGCCAAGGTCAAGAGACCTGGAGGAGGGGCGGTGGGCTGTGAGGCACATGGGTGTGCAGGGTGGGGAACGTTGGAGGACCGGGTGGCCAAGAACACCTCTACTTCTTAATTCCTCTAATCATTTAGCTCTGCCTGGAAGTGGAGGTTAGCGGCTGATGCACCCCCTGCAAGGGGTTGGTTAAGTAAGAGGCTGTAATTCTAAAAGGAGGAGGGGATTGAGCTGGAGGTGAAGCCGCTGCCTTTCGTCCCCACACCGTGGGGCTCTGGCTGCCCAGATTGGAGCCTGGAATGTTCTGATGCCCCTGGAACTACCTCGCAGTCCCAAGTTTTTGCCGCCTACCTGAGAAACTTGGCTCTCAACAATAGATGATTATAATGTACTTGACTAATGCCTGTATTTTCCTGTTTAACATACATTAATCCAAGTAACAAAAAAAATCAATACTGCTAACAACATTGCAAACAAATCCTAGTCTCTCTCACACAAAACCTTCAATTTTTAGTCACTCCTACCCCCTTGAATTTTGTTATTCCTCTTTAGCTCACTGATAGCTCCTGGCTAGCCTGGAATCCAATCCTGGCTTTCAAGAGCCCATCTCTAAAAATCCTGTCCCCCCCCCTTTTGCAGTGAGAGGGACCTGTGACTCTCCAAACCCCAGCCTCCTCTCTCCTGGGGCCATTTGAGGACCTAGTTTGCCTCAAATACTGTCCCTTCCAGCACCAGCAAATGCCCAAAGTCACTGGCCAAAGACTTCGGTTTTTGTTGTTTTCCTTTTCTAACAAAACTCTCTAAGTGGCAAAACCCCCAGCACCTCCCCAGGGTAGGAGACCCCGCACGGCTACTCCCCCCTCACCCCCCAGCCACCACCCACAGCTAATCTCAGCTGGCAGTTGCTCTTGGGAGTTTATGCTTCTTATTTTGATTATTAAAACAAAAAATTGGTGTTTTCCACTTGGAAGGAACAAACCGGAGGGGCTGGCTAATGAAGGAACTTAGGTTTGCAAAACACTGTAAATAATTTAGTATTGTATTTCAAGGAAAAAAAATAGCTTTCTTAAATCATCCCCGCAATATAAATTGCAGACTTATAGTATGGTCCTGGTAAGTCTAAATTTTTAAAGGAGCAATATTCAAAGAGACATAGATGTCTGTATTAATTATTTATTCGCTGGTGCCTTCCTTCATTTCTAACTTATTATTAATTAGGCGCCTCTAGTCTTTCGCAGAGCGCTCCACTGAGCCGGTTGCAGCTTTAAATATGAATTAAAAGCAAATCCAAGCTACTGTAATGCGAAAATTATTCCGTGTCTTGCATGGCAGAGATGAATAGCTGCGTGGATCAATACCGTGAAACTCGGCTCCCAACGACAGGGTTATTGATAGCTTATATTAATGATGTTAATGATGGAAAAAGGAAAACAACGGCCCACCCGACTTAGAAACTTTTTAGCCGCTGAAACCCCGCAATAAAAACGGGAAGGGGGCAGGAATCGGGCTTAAGTGTAATAAGAAAATTATTTATGAAACCGGATAAATGACTTCAGAGCTTTGATGCATTTGAACCTAACGCTCTCGGCTCCTGGCGGCCCCGGCTCCAGCTGGGGAGACCGCGAAAACCCCAAGCCGCGGGGAGCTGGGGGCGGGGGCGGGAGGCGCGCTCCTCTAGCCCAGGCCGCCTCCGGTGCGCCGCCCCTCTTCCTCGGTCCCCGCCGGGACAGCCCCGGAGCGCCGGCCGCAGAAGCTTTTGGAAGTGGGGCAGGCTCGGGGTTGGTCCCTGCTGCCCGGGCGGGGACCGAAAACCGGGTCAGCGGGGTCCAGCGGCCTGGGACTTTGGCCTGATTTCTTCACTGGTCCTCTTAGCACCCGCTCAGATGTTTCGGCCAGGGGCGTGGGGTGGGGGAGGGTGGGCCCGGGTCCGCACTCTCGCCTCTAGCCCATCTGCCGAGGCTCTCGGGATCCCTCAAACGCTGAACGGCGGCTGATACCTGAGCAGGGAAAGGGAGGGCTTTATGTGAAGAGAGGCTGCTCTAAACAGGGTAGGACAACTGCAAAGGGCGCTCACTATCCTCCCCCGTGCCTCGGCGGGTCCTTTACCATCCCGGGAGTTAACTGGATCTTGGCGTCCGGCTCCCAGCAAGGCAGGATACTCAGGCTGGGGGTCCTGGGCGCCAGGAGGGGATGAACACTCTGGCCTGGGCCCCGTTCTCCGGTAATTCGGCACAGGCACCACCGTCCCCATCCCCCACCGCCGGCCCCAAATATCGACCCACTCTCCCTTTTCCCCTAGTCGAGGGCCACTGCGAAGGAGGAGGGGGAAGGGGGAAGCGGAAAGGTTAAATCTCGACCCTGGAGGACAGCGGGAAAGGTCAGAGCCCGGGGGTCAATCGCAGGCCCGAGGTCCCATCCCCCTCTGCTGGGCGTAGAGCCGCCAGGTCGCCTCTCCCAGCCGGGGCCATCGGCCCCCGGGAGGTTAAGGGGGTGGGCTGGAGCCCACCCCTGGTAGCCGTGGGAGGCGGGCAGAGCTGCGAATTCTAGGGTAGCTGGTGGCTGTCTCGGCCTGGCAGCGCGGTCCAGCGCGTTCTGGGTCTAGTCTTTGGATTGGAGTAGAAAGTCGGGGGGTGGGGGGCACTTTTAATTTACGCTGGAACTGTCATTTCTGTGTGTTGGAGGCGTGCCGGTGCTTCAAGCAAAGGCCCAGATAGTCCACCAGGGCAATCACAACTTCCCTGAATGAACCGGGCCATTTTGTGTTTTCTTTATTAGGTCTTTAACAATGTTTTTCTTCTTTCTCTCCCTTTCTTCCTTTCTCTCTCTGCCTTTCTCTTCCTACCTCCTTTTTTTCCTTTTATATTTTCTTTTCCCTCTCCTCTCTCCCTACATTTATCTTTCTTTTTCTCAACTTCTTGTTTTTTCCTCCTTCTTCCTAGCTTTCTTCTCTTATTCCCTTCCTCTTTGTCTAGTGAGATAGCCTAGTGCCGGTCCCTGTGCCTCCAGACTTCCATAGGAAAGGCGCTTGCTCCACTTGGCATCCTCAGAAAGGAATCCTGTTTCTGAAAGAGGAGAGAGACAGGAGAGCACTAGGCAAGCTCGGGGTGCAGAGAGGACACCCATGCTTCTTGGGGCCCTTTTGCTGTAACTGGCATTCCCTCAAGTTTCTCAGCTAGGTTAAGGTCATGCCAGGTGCCTTCATGGCATCGGTTGAGACTGCATTCCTCTTGCTAACTAATGCCCCCACAGTGCCATCTGGACACCTAACACAAGCAAGATTTCGGAGTTGTTTTTATTTTTATTTACTTTGAAAAATGTAAACAATGTGAATCTCAGATGCCATAATTCCTAAAAACACAGGCAGAGGATTAAATTTATTCTAGGGCACCAGGGTGGCCCACTCAAAATCATTATCTAGATGATTAGATAAAACCTGAACTCCCTGATTATCTAGTGGCTAGGAGATAATAATAATAATAATAATAATAACCCCTGAACTTCCTGCCACCCAGGAAGAATCCCCACTCAGCTATGGGCTTCAAATTCCACAATCAACAACGAGGCCCGCATGGATGCAGCCTCATCGCCACACAATCTACCAGCAAATAGCCTTTCCTGGGAAAGGAAACACAACAGACACTGCAAAAAATCACTTGATTCTGGAAAAAAAATCAATATCAAAATTAGATTTATTGGCTGCTTATGTGATTAAAAATGACAAAGTGTTGTCTTTTATTTTCATAAAAAGACAGAAGTCTGAACAAAATAATTTACTATCGAGTTCTGCTCCTTTCATTTGCCTGGCAAAACCTAGAGGAGGCCGATAGGGCGGTTACGAAGTGGGGTGGCTGAGCCTGAGACCCCCTGCGCGAGGGTGAGCTCGTGGTCCGAGGATATGTGGGCTACCGTGAGTGTGAAAGAATAAATGCCCTAAACTCCAATCTGTGGCAACGCTGGTCCCGTTAGGTAGTTCTCAGCTCTGCCTCGTTCCAAAGAAATTCGGGGTGATCTGTCCCTTGCCCTTAACTCATCGAATTAGACCCAGGTTCCATGTCCTGTCACCTCAAGTAACTTTCAAGATGATACTGCTTTATTGGTTTGCGGACTCACCGCGGGAGGCTTGCCGGCTCAATTAGCCACCGACTCCCAGATCCGCATCCAGCCTTCGATCCTACGAAGAACTGCGCCGTCCACGTGCGCGCGCGCGCGTGTGTGAGTGTGTGTGTGTGTGTGTGTGTGTGTGTGTGCGCGTGGGGGTGGGGGTCGGATTGACTGCTTGTCCCGAACCGGGCTCGGTTCCTGGGGAGGCTCGAAGAGTTTCAAAACTCGAGGCTGGAATCACTAAAATGGGGTTCGGAAACCTCAGTGGGCTGGATTCTTCAAGTGTGGCTGGCAGTGCGCGCATTCGAGGAAAACGCCTGCATTAGGAAGGCGCTGGTTGCACTGACGCTGGGGTTGTTTATCTACGTTAAAAACAAAAAAGGAAAACTAAAAAAATCCGCGGTGCGCATCTCATCTTACACTCCCCTCCTCCCCAAGCCGAGTCAGTGGCTGCCTGGGTCTCTCGCGGCGCGCTTGGGTGAGGGTCCAGTGTGCGCAGCGCGCGCGCTCCTGTGCGTCCACTGCCTTGTTCCGCACAAAGTGACTCCCTATTGCGCGATGGTTCTTGGAGCGCGGCCCGCGAGAGTGCTAATAGCTTCACCCACGTTTAACAGCACCGTTGGAAAAATAACTACCAAGCCGGGTCCCTTAGAGCCCTTAAATGCGCCTTCCGATTCCGAACTGGCGCTGCCCCGTGGGTTGCACACGCGGGGGACTCATTCGTAAAGACGTTAATTGGTCCTTTTGTTCTGCAACCGAACCAAGGGGGCTTATCTCCTGGTAGTTGTGGAAATGAAACCCAACCCAACCATCTCCTCCGCGGAGTTCCCAGGGGCATGGCTCCTCCAAGGTCGTCCTGGCCTCCTCTTGGGGTTCAGGGCTTGGGGAGAGGCGGACGTGGATTCCTGGTTACTTGTAAGTCTCACAGGCCCCGCTGGGCGCCAACGCCGGACTAGCAGTGGCCAAGCCCCACCAGCTCAGCCGCCGCCTGCGGTCGGGTTCGACTTCACTCTCTTCGTCTCTTGGCCTCGAGTCGGAGCGCCTTTCCCCCAGACGACGGAAGAGAGGCGGCGAGGGCGCGTGGATTTCGACAGACAGGCCTGATCAGGCCTCCTCGGGGATGGGGCGTCGGTGGCCCCCGCAGTCGGGCAGCGCCCGCTCCTTACAGCGTAAAGGCAGATTCCGCCACTAGCTTCCCGGGAGCAAACCCGGCCTTTCCCCTTAACCCCCAACTCCCTTCTCCCCAGCCTCGTCTCCCAACTAGTCTCCCACTCTAGACTACAGCGCCCCGGAGTTGCCAGCCCGAGGGTCAAAGGCCAAGCCTGGCTCGGGCTTCCTCTGGGCTAGGTTGCTGGCGTGAGCGCAGGCGTCTCCTAGGCCTGTCATTCCGGCTGGACGCCCATTGCCAGAGAGCAGACCAGGTCTCAGAGCTTAACCCCCATCCTCCATCTTAGCCCACTTTAATGACGTGAGGTCTTGACTGGGGTGGGGCGGAGGTGATGCAGTTTAATTTAGGAAATCATACCCACCATACAGTCACTTATCGGGCCATTTTAGGAGTTTTTTTTTTTTTTTTTTTTTTTTAAGGAGATTTTAATGACTTCTCTAAGCGTAAGGAAATTGAGGTGGCGTTGACCACAGAATTGAGAAGCAGTCTTCCATTGCATCATTTCATTGCCCCCAGCACGACTGGAACTGTAAATAAGTTGCCAGAAGGGATAAGGAAAAGCAAACGAATGGCCAGCCCTCCAAGTAGGCAGTTCTGTTCCAAAGGGGCCGACCTATCGCCTGAGTCAGGGCAAGGCCAGCAAAGTAAAAAGCAGATTTCTATGCATGTTCACGTGGCCTAGTGTAATGAACACATCTCCATCAATTTGTGGAGGCAGAGGGCTCAATTTATGTCGGTTTTAGTTGTGAAAAGTCCTCAGCCTTAGCTCTTACTACAGAGCAGCCGAATAGTTAGAATTCTCTCTCCAACGAAAGCGATGGTCAATAGAATTCTCGGTATCAAATGAGCAATAATTTGCTGTGGCTACATGCTGGATAATGAAAGATGTTAGCAGGATCAATAAAAAATGAAAACACTTTTACTTACATCTTGAGTTACTGTTTTAAAAGAGTGAGAGATGCAACAAACCCAAAGCTAGGCTCAGAGCCACCCAGCACCCCTCTCAAAACCCAGAGACAGAGTTTAGTCACCACCTGACTGGCCCTTCCGGTATGCCAGGCCTACACCTTCTCTCTCAGTGCTGACAGAAGAGTAGATTATTTACATCAAGTTAACCCTGTAAAAACCAGTAATAATTTAACTACCAGGGTTCCCAATTTTTTTCTTTTGTTCCCTAATGCCAGAAATAAATTTTAAGTTATTCTCCCCCCAGCCTGAAGGTCACCTAATTGGCTGTAGCTTACCAAAAAGTATGCAAGTGTCCCAAAACTGAGCTGTCCTTTGAAATGCCTCAAAATATGCACTTGACCCAGATGCCCTGGAGAGCCTGTGTTCTTTGGTTGTATATATAAGAGCAAAATAATAGATTTAGTTCTATTGAATTTGTTCTGTGTTGTCATTAAATCCCAAAAGTTCAGACTCTAACTCACTTTCCCCAGACAAGTTAATTTCCCCATCTTCTTTCATAATCATGTCATCTGTTCAGTTTGTTTTCAGTCTGTCTTGGGCTTATTTGTACTTTCCAGTCTGTTTTTCTTGCCATTCAATCCCAAACACTCTCTTACATATCTGGTTGTTAAGGAACCTAGTGTAAAACGATCGGAGAAACAGTCTACATTTAAAAAAAAGATACCAAGACTTTAAGAATGGGAAAAACGTTCTCGGTGCTCTGCATAAAACAGACTCAACGAAAAAGCTCACTGCCAGACAGCTTCCAGCACCCAAACCATCATGAGCCGGTAACATTTGAAAATGTGTGTTTGGCTGCTTTTGCGGGTTTAAGAGGCCTACATTTCCCCCTCACCACTTAAAAAAGAAACAAACAAAAAAGCACGAATTGCTGCCTCTTTAATGCCCTCTGACCAAAGGAGCTGGGTTTGCCACCGAGTTAACTTAGGTCGGTGCTGCAACGTCAGTGGCCTGTGATCAACTTTGTGGCAGGTTTGGTTTGGATTTGGAGAGGCAGCCGAGCAACCTGGGAGATTTAGAAACCGTGAACCAGCCTAGGGAAGCGCCGACAAGTTTCAGTCTGGGGGTTTCCCCGGATGAGTGAACCTGGCTGGCTCCATGTCTACAAGGCTCACAGACGCCGGTGCGGTTCGGCCGCTGCATGCTGCCTGGCGGGAGAAACGCGCACAAACCGCAGACTCGCGCTCGCGGACCCGCCACCCGCGCCGGGGCACGCCCGTGTTATTTACACCCTGCTCGGAGCCCCCTCTCCGCTCTCATGTGTTACTGTAAACTCGCGGGAAGGACCTGTGAGCGGCAGAGGCCGGCCGGGCAGGCTGGGAGGGGGGCGCCCCCGCTCGGCTCCCGGGCCGTGACGCGGCCGCTGCCCTCCGCCCCCGGCGCCCACCCTGTCTGCGTGGCCGCGAGCTCAGCGGTGGAACGGCGTGGCTGGGCCCCCGGAGCCCCTGCCCCGGCCTACCGCCCCCTTCTGCTCCCCCTCCCCCACCCCCACTCTCGGCGTACGCCTGTGAGACTGGCTTACCCCGGTGGGCGAGTCGCGGCGCATTAGCGGATTTCATGGCAAGTTGCTTCTGTGACATGAGATCAGGTTCGCGTTCGAGGATTTGCCCCCTAGGAGGGAAGGAAACGAAAGTCAATCTGCATAATTTCAAATGAGAAAGAAACAGGGAAACGGGGGGGGGGGCGAATTTTGAGCCCTCTAATTCCTCCTCCCCTCCTTCCTCCCGGAACCTATAAATCACGCCCCCCCCACCCCGCGCCCCGTCCCGTGTACAGCAAGAAAAAGTAATCAGCACACGTCGCAGGTGATACCTTTTATTGTGCTCATTTTAAAGACAGGGACAGGACGGCCTCCTGCCCGAAGCCTTTCTCTGCAGCCCGGCCTGGGGCAGGTGGGTCAGCCGGGCCGCTTTCGGGCCGGCGGATTCCTGCAAGGTCGCGGAATGAGGGGTGCTGGGAGGAAAGACCTCGGGCTCGGCACCCAGCGGCCCCCCTCGGCGCCCAGGGTCCGAGCCAGACGCACAAAACCAAATTCCCTCCAGCTCCTTCGGCTCCATCTTTAAGTCCAGGCAAAGATCAATTCCCTCTCTCTCTCTTTCTCTCTCTCTCTTCAATTGCTTTGGGCCCTAATGAAGAAAATTTAAAATTTACAGATGAGTACTTCCCAATCTACAAAGCACTTTGTATGGTCACCACATTGTCCCTGATGGCTATAACACGATTCAGTGGAAGATCCTGCGCCTTTACAATGGAGCTCAAAAGGGTGAGGGACAAAAGTCAAGACTCGTCCGTCAGTCTTCCGATGGCAAATTCTTCGTATTTCCATGCAACTTCCCCACTCTTCGAAGGACGCTATCCTTAGACAAAAAGGGAGCTATTGCAATCACTCTGAATAAATAAATCACTCTACTTCCCAATTCCTCAAGCACCGTGATGGAGGCCAAGACTAGGCTAAAAGATGAAAAAACAGCAGTGTGAACCCAAGAC
>CAUYQG010295832.1:0-53908 GCA_963574415.1 Tarsius wallacei
CAAGGTGAGAGGATTGCCTGAGCCTGCAGGTTCAAGACCATGCAGGACAACATGGTGAGACATTGTCTGTACAATAAATCAAAAAACTAGCTGGGTGTGGTAGCGCAAGCCTGTAGTTCCAGCTACTTGGAAGGCTGAGGCAGAAGAATCGCCTGAGCCCAGCAGGTCGACACTGGGGTGACTGTGAGCATGCCACTGCACTCCAGCCTGGGCAACAGAGTGAGACTCCAACTTGAGAGGAAAAAAAAAATTTACTTGCCAGTGGGCTTTTTTTGGGTCGTGCACCCATCACCACCTACTTAGGTATCCTTAAATGTTTCAAACATCCCAAGAGGACAGGCAGAACCTCCACATTGGCACCCTGTCTGGAACTGAGCTTCTACATAACTGTGCTCCTGTCCTCCTTATCTCCTCCTCATCCAAGCTTCAGATGGCTTTTTACTCCTCCACTTTGGGGAAGGCAATGGCTGAACTTAACCTGGATCCTGACTAGGACCTGAGTCCATTCAGGGTCTGAGGGAACCAAATATCTAAGGTGTCGACCCTAGGATCCATCTTTAAGGAAATTGGGCTTGAAAAGCAGATGTAAATACACAGATAACTTAATGCACTACTGTCTGTAATAGGGAGAAACATTTAGAATGTTACATCAACAGTAGCTGTCACATCACAATTACTATATGTCAGACACTGTTCTCAGTACTTTAACATATATTAACTCATTTAATCCTTACATCAGTCTTGTGAGGTGAGTGCTGTTATTACTCCCCTTTTACAGATGAGAAAAACTGAAGCACATAAGTATGAATTAACTTTGCCCAAAGTTATACTGGTAATAAGTGGCAGGTCCAAGACTTAAATCAAGGCAGATTCAGAGCCTGTGCTCTTAAAAGGCTTCATTGTATGAGGCCATGAGTCATCCATGGAACCCAGGGCCAGAGAGGTGGCCTGGAAGGCTCTTGGCATCAGAAAATCATGTGTTAGCATCTTAGGCAGAGATGAGTGACCAAAAAAAAGCATCTCTCTTACCCAAGTCCGGGGAAAACATGCTATCTTGGGTCTGCCTGGTCTAAGACAGAAAGCCAGGATGCCGACCCTTCATAATCACTGGTTCTGACCTGGCTCTGGTTGTACTGCCATAAAAAAGGAAGGGGTGCCATGGGAAGGACACAGGACTGGGAATCAAGAGCCTGATTCATCCCTGTGGATCTTGGAGAGGTCATGGCTTCTCTGAGCCTCAGTTCTTCATCTGTGAAATAAGTAACTTAAACTGGTTGCTCGCTAAAATCTCTCCCAGCTCTGACACTCTACTGAAAAGATTCTCAACTTTGGATGCACATTGGAATCACCTGGGTAGCTCTTGTAAAAATACCAGCACCTAGGATGCACCCCAAGCCAATTGAATCAGAATCTCTTAAGAACATAATCCAAACACTGGCATTTTAAAAACTTACCCATGTGATTCTAGCATGCATACATGGTTCACA
Organism: Tarsius wallacei; assembly: GCA_963574415.1. Lineage (NCBI taxonomy): Eukaryota > Metazoa > Chordata > Mammalia > Primates > Tarsiidae > Tarsius > Tarsius wallacei. The sequence continues at coordinate 1,488 of CAUYQG010295832.1, forward strand.
CAACCCAGATGCCTTAAAGAACAAAGTTGGCACTCTCACTGCAGCCTAATCAGTAATCTTAGAAACTGTTGACTAGGGCCCTGATGTCAATGGGGAGAGGTTTACAAGTAAGGAGACCAGTCCAGTAGACCCAAGAATCCCCAAGTAGCCCCAGAATTTACAGAAAAGCAGTCTCTCAAAAATGACTAATGAGAATCAACCTGTGTATCTGCAGGTGGGTCTCCATGCTGGGAATCACATGGATCTCTTGGGACAGTGGGTCTGGCTGGCCCTTCTTAGTCCTGGCATTCCAGGTCCTTAATGCCTAGCATCTCCCCTCATTTTTTGAGGTGTCATCCCCATAAATTTCTCCCAGAAAACTGGGGTTCCCACCTCCTTCCAAATGTCATGGGGACACCACATATTTTGGGGAGCAGGTTAGGAAAGAGGATTTCTTCCATCCAATGCCAGAGGAGGAGTCATATCTTTCCCCTACAGAATAAATACATTTAGCACCACCTCCGCCTTTTTTCCCCCAATTTAGTATTGTTTAATATGCATTTAATCAGGCCATTCGGTATTACAGCGGCTATGTAGCGTGACTCCCCCCACGGGCACGGGGGGAGGGCGTTATAGGCCATTAGGCTAAAGTAATATGTATGAGGAGTCACTTTTCCCCAGGGCGCAGTAACTATTTTTGCTCCCCAGTCGTCCCCATTAAATCATTAAACCTCATGACTATACTTTCTGAACTCTACCATGATCTTTAAAAAGCCAAGCATTAAAGGGCAGCTGTCACCCTCCACCGCCCAGGCCTCCACCGCTTTATGTATTCACAGCATTAAGTCCTTTGTCAGTCTATACATCATGGGGTGGGGGGAGTGGAGTTACAGCCCACGAGGAGAAGGCATCCGGTCCCCCGGGACCCCAGTTCCTCCCTGGGGAGGGCTCAAGGAGTCTAGTGATAGCCTCCAACCCCTCCCGGAGAAGGAGCGTTCTACGGAGGGGACGGGCTGAGAAAGGAAGGGGAACCGCGGTGTGGGCGCTGTCCGTGGTGCTGGAAATCTGTCCCGCAGACGGACATTTCCCCCTCACCCTCCTCTAACCAATCACATCTGGTTTTCTCAACTGGCAAGAGTCATTTCATAACCAAATACTTCCTGAAGGATCCTATTTTCACCTATAGTTAGTATGATACTGCCCACGGAAAGTTCTGGGGCAGCAAAAATATCTGTGGATTAGGATTCAGAAAGCTAACTAGCACAATCTGGACAAGTCTGAGCATCAATTTCTTCATTGGTGAACAGTGCTGATGATGCCAGTCACGCAGGATTATTAGGATTAAATGGCATTGTGCTTGTTAAAGTTATTTTCAAACCATAAACACTGCATATATAGTGATATGTATTAATGGTTGATAATATTGATATTTTATTATTTAGTAAATATTTATTTATGCTGTTAATACTATTTGTCATCATCGTTAATAGATGTTACTCAAGGACCATTTCCCAAGAACTTCCTTCTTTCTTAGGAAATCTTACCCTACAGAGATGCACAGAGGACTAACATCAGTAGAAAAAGAGGTGGCATGCTTTTTATTTCATTCTATCTCCTATGAATTGGAGAAGACCCTTGAGTCTGTTCTCCCAACACCCAGTCCCCATCCTGTGCCCTGCCCAATCCCAACTCCAGCCGCCATGCTCATCCCTAATGCACAGGTGCCTTTCCCACTCTGCCTCCCCACACCTGCCTCGCCATCAAAAGGCGGGCAGGGAAGGGTTAAGCATCTCGGCAGCCCCCAACAGGGTCCTCCTCTCAGGCTGGGAAACAATGGAGCCATCAGTCTATATTTGACCTTTGCCCCCGCAGCGTTTATGACTTATTCCTCTCCTCCACTGCCTGCTGCGATTCAGCCTTCAATCTCCCACCCCTAGCCAGAGCGAGCAGGCCCTCCCCCAGCCTCTTTGGCGTCCCTCCTTCCCCTCTTGTCTCTCCCCTTCCTTCTCCTGATTCCTTTCTGTCTCATTCATGTTCTCTTTTATTTTCCCTTTCTCCTTACTCCATCTTCAAGCTCCTCAACCCAACTTCCACTTCCCTTCCTTTCTTTTTTTCTTTCTTGTTTTTTCTCTTTCCTCCCTCTCTCTTCAGTTTTCTCCTTCTCTCCTTTCCATACTAATTTAGTCCTGCCAGATTTGGGTGAGAGTTCTTAGAAAATCTCAACTTGGTCTCCTCTTTCCCTCTCAAACCTACAGATCTCTCTCCTGCACATCCTCCATGCCTGACACCACTGTGTCCAAAAGTGGTCATGAGTTGGTACAATGAAGGTGTGGGGAATGGGGAAGGTACTGCATCCATTCATGGCATGGAAGCCCCAGGGGTGGGAGTAATGTCACCCAGACCAGAGCAGAGACAATTGGAGAGGATCATCAAGGAGGAGAAATTCTGGGTATCAGAAAGAACCAGATTACAGTCTCAGCTCTCTCACTAACTGAGGGACCTTGGGCAAGTAACTTATCTTCTCCAGCTTCTTCTTCCTACCCTGCAACATGAGACTTACATGCCTGCCTTGCAAATCAAAATTTTGGTAGGGAATCCAGAAAGACAAAGAATGTGAAAGTACACTGTCAACTGTTAAAGACTATATATATATATATGGGAGTTCCTGAAAGGGAGAAGGTGGGAATGCAGTAAAATGGGTTGCCAAGTAAGTGAATGAATGAATGAATGAATGAGTGCCCCTCCCTACCCTATCACACAATGTTGCCCCTGATTGCAACCATACATCACAGAAGGTGAATTACAACTTGGTCCTCCTCTCTCTCAACTCCAGGAGGCTGCTGCATAGCCACAGAGTGGGCTCTGGTCTCTGGCATGAGAGTCTCTCCTAGGGGAGGGGTCCTGCCTGCCACCCCCCCACACACACACACATTGCTCAGCCCCTGCCCCCAGCCTGTGACAGCAGCCTCTGTAATGAATGACTCTGCAGTGGGGCCCAGCAAAAGGACAGGAGGGCACGAGACAAATCATAGCTGCCAGGCGCTAATCTTCCCCTGGGAAAGTCACCTCCACCCCCCTCATCCATCACTGGGCACTGGGCTGCCACCATACCCCACCCCCAAATATACACCCAAGACAACCACCCAGGCCCCATGGAGCATGTGAGAGTGCACAGAGAGGCAGCTCTTGGTGTACATGTGGAAGCATCTGCACACAGGCACAACATCCAACTCAAAGAAAAGGCTGTTATTGCTCCAGACCAGGCTCCTCCTCATCTCTCTCATCCCAGAAAAAGTAAAGTCTTCTCATTCCAAAGAAAGCCTCTGAGCCATGTGTTTGTTTAATTGCCTAAGAAATGTTTGTTGAGAATCTATTTCAACTAAATCACTGTGGTGCCAAGGACATGGAAGTGAACAGGACAGGATCTAGTTCTGAAGGAGTCCACAGCTCAGCAGGGGAACAGGTCAGGGGACACAGGACACAAGAGGAAGAAGTTGGAGAGTCAAAGAGGGATTTTTCCCAACCAAGGGATCAAGATAGCTTCATGAAGGAGGACCTTGAAGGATGGGGAGAGTTTGCAGAAACAGGAAGAAAGCAGCCCAGGAGCCGGAAACAGGGGGAGCAAAAGCTGAATGTGGACAGTGAAGGCATATTGAGGGCAAGACGTTGCGCAAGGGAAGATGAGGTTGAGACCTGGGCACTGAATGCCACGTTTAAGATGTCAGACATTCCCCCATATCCACCCATTTCCAACACACACACAGAATCCCAGCTTCATGAAAGAAAGAGATGGGTTCAACTCTTGCCACAGATCAATTTCATGGAGATGAGCACAGCCATATGTAAGACTTCTCCCCTTGAAGAGACTCTGGAGGCAGAAACTCAAGGCATTGTACAGCCACTCTGTGCACACAGTCACCCTCCTGGCCAGCATTCACTGAGCACAGTTCTGAGAGTTTTACATACAACATTTCCCTTTAGAATGCAAACCCCATGGGGCTTCAAATGTCTTACTGCTGAATCACTAGAGCTCAGAACAGTGCTTGGCACATAGCAGGCATTCAACAAATTTTTATTGAATGAATGATTGATCTCGTGAACTCATTTAATAGGGCTGATATGACTGGATGCAGTGGCTCAAACCTATAATCCCAGCACTTTGGGAGGCCTAGGCGAGAGGATTGCCTGAGCCCATGAGTTCAAGACCAGCCTGGGCAACATGATGAGACCTCGTCTCTACAATAAATCAAAAAAATTAGGCAGTGTGGTAGCACGGGCCTGTAGTTCTGACTACTTGGAAGGCTGAGGCAGGAGGATCGCCAGAGTCCTGTACAGGTTGATGCTGGGGTGGCCATGAGCGTGCCACTGCACTCCAGACTGGGTGATGAAGTAAGACTACAACTCAAAGAAACACAAAACAAAACAAAACAAAAAACAGGGCTGATATGCTATAAGATAGGTACAACTTTTTTTTTTCTTTTTTGTCAGAAACTCACTCTGTTTCCCAGGCTGGAGTGCAGTGGCACAATCACAGCTCATTGCAGCCTTGACTTCCTAGGCTCAGGCAATCTTTCTGCCTCAGCTTCCTGAGTAGCTGGGACCACTACACTGCTGCACCTGGCTAATTTTTTTTATATTTTGTAGAGATGAGGTCTCACTATGTTGCCCAGGCTGGTCTCAAACTCCTGTACTCAAGCAATCCTCCTACCTCGGCCTCCCAAAGTGCTGGATGCCCAGTCAGATAGGTGCAAATTTTACAATCACCCTCCATTTTATAGAAGACAAAATTCAATCTAGGAGATATTCAGTTATACAACCAGTCATGCAGCTGGTCATCTGAGATCCAAATCCAGCTCTGTCACCAGAGTGCAGCCTCTCTGCTGAGAATGCCAAGAAGTAGCAACCCTAACCTTGATGTCTCTGCAGTCATTGTTGTGTTTCAAGAAGGCATAATTTGAACTTACACTCTCAGAATCTGCATAACTATGAACTCTTGTAACAAGACACTAATATATACATTTCTGTGGTGATATACACTCAGTCAGCCCACTTTAAGAAAGCCCAATACAAACAAAAACACCCTATTTCCCAAGTAGAGAAGTCTAGAAGGGCTCACTTGCTTGACAGAAAAATTCTTTGCACTCTAAAAAAGAATTCATTCAAGCAAATTTAAAGTAGCAGAACTTCCCTAGGCATTTCGGTGCTCAGTTTAAGGGAGACAGGAAGGGATGAAATGAGGGTACCACTATTTGTGGGTCACCTGTCTTTTGTGTTTTACTATCTTGTAGAGTGAATATTGTTATCCCATTTTATAGATAAGGAAACTGAGATCAGATTCAACACATTTGCTCATTCAACGCTATTTATTGAATCCTGCTCTGCATCAGGAACCAATACAGACCTCAGGGAATTAGATATATACAAATAAAGTCCTTACCTTGATGGTGCTTGCATTCTCCTGGGAAGAAATGGGTAATAACCAGTGAATAAATATGTGAGCAAGTCTCCGAGAGAACGTCATGTTATAAGTGCTATGAAGGAAATAAACAGGGTGATCAGAGAGGGCTAGGGAGGCCAATTCAGATCTGGAAGCATTCAGGGGTCCCAGACATCTCTGGCTTCCTGGCCCTGGTTCAGGGAGGGAGGGAGGGAAGGAAGGAAGGAAGGAAGAAGGGGGGGGGAGTGAGGAGGGAGGGAGGGGTCCAATCTGTTCCATCTACATGGTACCTTGGCAGAAATCCAGGTGGGAAGAGTTGCCAGAGAAGCAAAATTTATTAGAAGCCATTGTCCATTAAAGACCCATCTGAAGTTAGCTCTGAAGCCTTGGCACCAAGTCTCTGAGAAAACAGGAATTGAATGTGTAAAATGTCAACTCAGCCAGCTTGGTGGGAACATTGGAGCCAAGAGCACTGGGCTGTGGGCAGGGTGATGCAGACTGAGCAAAATGAGGTTTGGTGAGGGGGTAAGAGCCAGACTGTCCAGTTTCAATTTCTGACTCAGTTACTTAAGGGCATGTAGCTTCAGTTGGCTTGAGTTGGGTACTCCATCTGTAAAATGGGAGTCATGAAAGCACCCACCTCTGGGGGTTGTGAGGAGGATTAAAGGCATCGATACGTGTGGAATACTTCCTGATGTGTAGGAAGCAATCAAGGGGATTCGCATGTAGCATTGGTGGAGGAGTCAGGAACTGTGAGGTTGCAGATGGGGAAAGAGGGCAGGAGGGAGGACCAGGAGAAGAGAGAAAAGTGGAGGAAAGAGAAACTGAGGGGGAAGAGAAAGTGAGTGTGCACATAGTTACAAGGTTTCTATTCAACTTCCCCCAAAGCTTAATAGATTTCTAAATGGGTTTATTATCACCACCTATGAATTCTTTTAAAGGACCTAATTATAAAACACCAAACTAGCTAATTAGGTTTTCTGAGCTCGCCTTGACACAGGTGCAAACAGGCTCTCTGGATGGTAGCCCTGGCAGAGCCGGCAGAGCCAGCTCCGAATCCATGGGGGGTGGGACCTGCCTGTGGTCACACAATTAGGTCTGTAATTGTAGGCCCCCTCCTGCCGCTGCTGGCCTGCCAGAGATGCTCACTGTCTGACCTCTCTCACCTGGTGGGCAGGAACAGGGGGCCTGCAGAACAGGAGCCCAACCTCCCATGGGCCCCTATGGGCTTGAGGCTGAGGATGCAACGGGTAGGAGCCCCCAGGATCCAGCTCCAGAGGGGCTGCTTCTAGGCAGAGTGGCCAAGGAATTAGGCCCTTGGCATTCCTCCCTCTCTCTCTGGAATAGAAACGCCCTGGGACAGAACTGCTGAGATGCTGAGAAAATGCATGTGCCTTACACAGCATTGGAGAGGTAGGTGCACCTGGGGGTAATAAAGTGACAGAGATGGCCATGCCCCTCTCCCATTGGATTAGAAGTCCCTGGGGGAGAGGGGTTTGATGGAGGGCAGAGATCCCAAGTCCTGGGATGCGGCTACATAAAACCCTGTCTCTACTGCAGTGATTTCCAAAGTGTGTTCCCAGAACCCGGGCTGTCAGCATCACCTGGGAACCTGTTATAAATGCAGATTACCAGATACCACCCAGGGGTGGAGCCTTGCAAACGCTTCAGGTGATGCCAAGGCACACTCCAGTTTGAGACCACTGCTCTCCTGCATCCAGGAGGCCATTAATCAATGCAGCTGCCAATGGCAGTACCGCTGGCTGAGGGGCGGGGGGAGAGGGGGTGCGTAGGGGCCTGTTTCTTAAATTAAACTAAATGATGGCCATTAAGGGGGCATCACCTGCACATAATTAATTCTCCTTTTGCTAAAAGGGGCGGGCAAGACTTGGACAGCTAATGATGATCCTGTGTGCCTTGCCCTCATTCCCCCACCACCCTCCAGTCTCCAGCATCCTTGTCTGTGGGCCCCACCATAAGTGACTGACTCCCTTCCTGTGTGGTGGCCCCACCAGAGAGTTGAGATTTGTGAGCTACACAGTGCTCACTTCCCCAAGTTACATTTCACTGTCCCTTCTCCAGGGCAGTTGCACCTCTTTCCAGCTCTGTCACCATGCCCCCACTCCTCTGCAGCCACCCTAGACCACCGCCTCCCCCCGTGCCATGCCTCAAGTCAGGTCTAATAATAGTCATTGCAATATTGGGGGTCTGCAAGAGTGATACTGCAACTCCCCCAGATGAATTCCTTTGAGAAATTTCCTTCCAGATGCTGAAGGCCAGAATACAAACCCAACCTCTCTCCCCAGATGCCTCCCTTGCAGTATAATTTGTTGCTCCCTCACACCTGGCCCCCAAGGCAGGGGCTTTTGTATTCCATGGTCATTAGCCACTCCACCCCATAGTCCACAGCTATTGCCTCCTACCCAGTTGCCTGCCTCTGCTGGGCAGACTTCATGGAATTTTCCCAGTGCATTTTTACAAGAGTGCCATAGCCTCCAGAGCTAACACATGGTGATCAAGCCCCACTGCCCATCAAGCCACCAGCCACCTCTTGCCCTTGACAGGAAGAGAGACCTCCCCTGAGGCAGGACTTGCCTGTGGTCCTGATACTTCTAAGTAACTAGCACAGATACATAGATGCTGTGAGCAGGTCTATAGACATGAGGCCCCCTCCATTATGTCACCCCAAGGCCCTCTTGGCTAAAGAGTCACCAGAAATAACTTTTTAGAGCATAGACCCCCCCAAAAACATGCATCCTCTTGTTACACAATAAGAATCATAGAACCACAACGTTTTTCTTTTTGCTTTGGCTGCTAGGAAGCTCAGAGATCAGTTCTGCATTTAATTGCAGAGGTTTTTATCAGCCTGATTTTTTTTTCAAAAACAGATACCTTGGTTTTGCCCTCCTTTTTATTCTTCTGTTCATGATTACAGACAGGTTTGGAGAACAGGTGAGGCGGAGGTGCAGGCAGAGATTTGGGAATGGGGATGGGTATGCTTTGGTCACCCTAGCCTCTCTACAGACACCAGGGGTGTGACAGAAAAGAATAGACAGGAGAAGTGCCCTTCCCAGTCAGAGAACCAGAGAACCCAGTCAGAAGCTGCCAGATGCCAAGAATCATGGAAAGAAAAACTCCCATGATCAGGAGAAAATGAGGGCAGGACAGAGACAGGAGGAGGGAGAAAATGGCACAGAGGTGAGGCCCCAGCTGGCCTCACCATCTCCTATTTCCACCCACACCCTCAAAGCCTCTTCCCAAGGGTCTCCAGTCCCCTGCTTTAGACTTAAGTCTCATAAGATAGAAAAAATAGGTCGTGTAAGTTTCAGTTGCTTGGAAACATATTAGGTCACAGCCCAGGGCCAAGGTCCTGCCATGCATTTCGTGTGTAACTCACTCAATGAAGACTTCCAGGCTAGGCCATGTGCTGTGCGACTTGGGGAAAATCACTGTCCTCTCTGGGCCTTGGTTTCCTCCTCTATAAAACTGGGAGAGGGGAACTGCATCACTTGTTTTCAGACCCTGCTACACAGAACCCAGGGGTTCCTGGAGGTCTCTTCCAGAGCCACTCAAGGAATGCAGGAAGGGGCCAGGAAACAGGGTCCTGATGTCTCTCTTTTACCAGAGCAGTTCCATTTTTACCAGCCTGACATATTAGTGGGCAGACTTTTGTTTAATATTTAAACCACAAGTGCTATGGCTTTAAAAGGTGGAACCCCCAGAGCCAGAAACCCACACCCCAGAAAACTCACATCCCAATCTTTCCAGCTCCAACTCACTAAGGCAAGCCAAAGTCCTGGGGCTTGGCACCTAGGCAGATCAGGCTCTCCTTTACCAGCTGTGTGATTCCAGACAAGTTCACAGCCCTCTCGTTCCCACATCTCTGCTATGTGGATGATGCCAGCTATCTCTAAGGGTCATGGTGAGCATTGACAGAAACTGCACAAGGGAAGCACCTGGACAGCCCCTGTTACACAGTAGGGTTGGGGACACGATCCCCTCCCCAACCTCTCTATGTGGTCCCTATGGGCTCAAATGGGGCTCATCTCATGAACCCAGAGGTACCTCTGGGTCACACCAGCCCACCCCCCTCACTCCACTTATAAATCCTGGAGTCCAGGTGCCAGGCCAAGTTAAGCACCGTTCAACAAACCCCTCATGGGCACCTGTTGTGGGCCAGGTGCCCTGTCAGGGGTTGAAAATGCAGAGATGGAGCAAGAAAGGACCGGGTACCCTAGAAATTCTGGTGTGGTAGGGGAGACACTCTTAAGAAGAAGATACAGAAGATGAGGCAGGAAGCACAGTGGTGCAGAAAATAGGGTCGCTTTGGAGACAGACCTGTGTTCAAATTCTGGATTCACCACTAAGCAGCCAGGTAACCTTGTGCAAATCATTCAGTCCCTTTGTGTGTCCTTTTCCTCCCTTATATGTGGGGGATTAATAAGAACTTCAAAGATTGAGGCTTACAGATGTTGTGGGCACACACCTGGCACATCGTGGAGGTCCAAAAAATGGTGTTATTGCGATGAAGGCAGCGGGTCTCCTTGTCTTCCAGGAGTCCACACTGCCTCTGCAGGGTCAGAGTCTGAACAGTGCTGTTGGCCCAGAGTTTTGGGGTTAACCAGACAATCCTTTAATTCACAAAGAAACCCCAAACAACTTAACCTCAGCCACGGCACGGAGGGCCTGGCCGCCCCGCAAATGCTGCTCCCGAATCCTGTGCTCTATTACTGCGTCTGAAAATCCGTTAAAATTTCACACAATTTCCTGCACAGCAGTGTGCTTCATAATGCTGGGAGCCAAGCCGGCCCAGTAATTGGGACCGGAGTGGGGCAGAGTCCAAAGCAATTAATCCAGCCTCCTTCCTTGTTTGCGCCAGGATCAGCCTGACGGGGTGGAGAGTAATTGGAAAGGAGCGGCCTCCATCCCCAACTCCAAATTAATATTTTCCTGCCCTGATTTAATTCCACCCGGGAACAGTGACACAGAGACACGCCGTGTCAAGCGCTAAGTAATCCGCCACGAGCCACCTGAGGAGGAGGAAAGGACTTTTCCTTTTCTTTGCGGTTGGCCGTGGGTGGAGGGAGATGGCAGCTAACAAGACAAACTCAGAAGCAAGAGGACCTTCCAGGGACATCCACAGTCCAGCCTCCCTCCCAGTGGATGCAGGGGCTTGTCACAAGGGGGAGAAAAATCAGGGACCTGGGGAGGCAGACAGACCCAAGTTCTGGTCCTGGCTTTGCTTCGTAGGAAACATTCGACCTAGGGCAAGGTATTCAACCCCACTGAACCTCAGTGTTCTCATCTGTAAAATGGAGGGAACAGTAGCTACCATGAATCATTGTTGCAAGGATTCATGACCACAAATATATCAGGTGACTGTACATGGCAGCTATTGTTCCTGTTATGTTATTTTAGGTTTTCAACCAGGAGCCATGTATAATGCTAGGCACTGGAAATCCAAAGATAAATAAAACATGGGCCCCAGCCCTTAAAGAGCTTGCATTTTAGTATGTCCAGGGCTGGTACACAGAAGGTGTTTAATATTTGCTAGTTCCCTGCCTTCTGCCTTCAGCATCCCCGGGCAGGTGATGATTCAACTCAATCGCTTTTAGTCACTGGATCATCTCCCACCCGTTCTGTGGTCGGTGCTTTTGCCTGGATTAGGCCTCCTCCTCAGCTTCTAGTGGCCTCCTGGTAGCCTCAGCCCCCTCCCCCCCCCCATTCCTAGGGTTCCATAGGGTTCCAGCTCTGCTCTCAGGCCAGCTGGAGAAAGGGGTCCAGGAATAGGAGTTAGGACGCAGAAATCTGCAGGTTTCTGCCAAAGACCTCCCTGTCTCCACCGGGTTCTGCCTCCACCAGCTCGGAGTCTTTTAGTGGAAAAGAGGGGCCCTGACTGGATTCTCTGTCACCCAGGGTGATACCCAGGCATGTTGAGTCACCTGGGGAACTGGGACAGGACTGAGCTTATCTGCTCACAGTGGTGTCCTTCCTGTCACCCCACATCCCTTTCTGGAGTTCTTCACTTCCCAAATAAACCACTTCCGCTGGATCCTTGTCTTGGGTCTGCTTCTGGGGGACAGCGAACTAAGACAGCTGGGTATCCTTCAACCCTGAGGCCTGAGCGGCCTGCTGGGGGATGCTTCGAACAAAAGACAGATGAGGGAACAGAGGGGACAGGACACGCCCACCCTAATGGCTCAGCAGTGATAGCACCTTAAGGATTTGGATCCATTAGCAGAGGTACCAGTGGAAGGGCTAAGGTTACCCAGCAGCAGGGACAGACTTATTCATGGACACCCTGAGGTCCCCACCCATCCAGCACAGACAGAAATACTTGAAGGCCACAGATAGCAGGAAGCTTTCAGGCTCACAGAAGGCCAAAAGCCAGGGAACTCTGGTTATCGACACACGCTTCTCTCCAGTGGGTAGAAGGAACACAAAGTCCAGGGCAAGGGAGGAAGAAGATGCCTCAGTGGGTTCAAAACTCCCCCAAAGAAAGCCATTCAAGCCGAAACAGGGAGTTACCAGAAAAACCCCACGTGTGTTAGACACAACTGCAGGGAAACACTATGCAAATGTCAAACTGATGAAGGGAGGAGGGGTGAAGGGACAGGAGTAAACCAAACATTAAATCAAATCAGTAGGAGAATAATAGCTAAACTCCTTCTTACTTGTAGCACTCAATTCTGGAGTCGATACGGTCAAGAATGAATGAATGCCTGAGCAGAACCACATCTGAATTTGATGTGTGTAGCACCCTAAACTCCACGAGGGGAATCAGCTCTCCAGGAGCCATCCTGCTTCCCCCCACCCCCGGGCAGTGACAAATGGGCACACAGACCAAACCTAGAACCCACCAGGGGCACAGCCAGAGGAGCCCTGAATGGGGGTTGGTGACGTGGGGCGAGTCATGCCTCCTTTCTGAGCCTTTAGGCTTCAGCATGGAGGGCAGCTTATGGGAGCCATTGGGCACACAGGGCATAGAGGCCTGGGTGGGGACTGTGTGGCTGGCTGTAGTGCCAAGATGTGGGTGGAGATGGTCGAGGGAGGCCCCAGTGGAACATGCGCAGGTGTCTGGTCCTATCGGGCTTGGCTTTGCTATATTAGGGATGCAGAAGGAGGGTTTGGTTTGGTTTGGTTTTCTTTAAAGCAACTGGGATTGGAAAGGAGGGGGCAAGCGCTGCATAGCATGAGATCGCAAAGGAGGAAAGAGAGAGGTTCGGTGGTGGTGTGGCTTGTCTGGCGTGGTGTGTGGTGTAATCTGCACCCCTGGCTCTCGGTGAAATCTTCACTGTCCACCTACACTTTGGGATTGGATCTATATGTGATGCATGGCTCTAGGATGGGTGTAGGGGAACAGCAGAGGCAGAAGGGGGTCTGGCTACACTCAGGCTCTACAGTGGCAGCCACATGTGTGGAGGACCCCATCAGCCACTCCCTGTCACTCCGTTCCACAGCTCCTCATGGACTGTGTGACCTCGGAGCAGGCAGAGCATCAAGACTGGGAATGACCGCTAATGTGACCCAGCCCTGAGGGAAGACATAGCAGCCCTATCAGTTCAGGGGACAAATCCTGCATGCCAGACCAGGTTCTAGGACCAGGGGGCAAAGGAGTCTTGCCTGAGCTCCTTTCTGGAGCAGGGCGGGGCCGGTACTCACATTGTCTCACTCAGTCCTGCGGCTCAGAGAGGATAGAGGACTGGCTTGGGGTCACACAGCCGGGATGGGGTAGAGCGGGTTGTGAACCCACGTCTGTAACTTTAGAACTTTGTAACCTTAGAAGCTTTGCTCATGATCACCTGGCTGAAACGCCACCAAACATGCTTTGTAGAAATGGGGGTGCTGGCAGTGGACAGGAGGCTCTCTTTCCCCTCACCTGGGGCAGCCTCAGGGCTCCACTGCTGTCTCCAAGCTCCCACAACATGTGAAGGACTCTCACCCCTAGCCTTGAGCTTTATCCCAGCTGCCCCTAAAGTTCCGGACATGACTTGGGGCCAGAAGAGCCTCACCAGCTCTGCCCTCACCCTGCCTTCTGCTCCTGCCCCTAACCTCAGTGGACAACTATGACTTCTATCTGCCCCAAACCTATCTCTTTTGAAAGTGAACTTCAAGTTTTCTTTGGAGCCTGTATCCCCTTCCTATCATCCATGGGGTTCTGCAGAGCCCACACCTTGTCCAGGGATGGCCATGGGACTGAAATTCTCCCTCTGCCTCCAGCTATGGAAACTAGTTCATGGATAGACACATGACTTAAGATGGGTCAATGAAATTCAGTCTTGGGAATTTTACCATTACTATCCAAAAAGATATGCACCCTTTTACAAAGTTGTTGAGCCATTAGGATGTAAGCTCAGTGCTACTGGCAGTCATCTTGTCACCATGAGGAGAGATCATGCCTAACAAAGCAGTCAGACCAGAGAAAGACAAGACAAACTGAGAGATGAAGACAGGTCTCTGCTAACATTGTCTGAACTTCTGAATCACACTGAAACTGAAGACTCCTTTGGCCTTTCAGTAGTCAATAGCTTCTCCTTTGCACTTAAGCTAGTTTGAATTTGGGTTTCTATCAGCCTCCTTCCCCAAACTGAAAAGAGTTAAGACTGAGCTAGGCATCAACATCTTGTGGGGGTTGTGCCGGTGTGTTAGCTCCTACCCACACTAATCCTCTAGAAGGGATCTCAGATGGGTTGAGTCCAGTTTCATCCTTGATAGTGGAAGAAACTGAGTCCCAAGATTTAAAAAAAAAAAAAAGTAACTTATCCAAGAACACACAGCAAGTTAGGGGCAGAACTTAGATTCAAACTCAAACCTTAAGACTTTTACTCCTGTGTCCTTCTGGGTCATTGTGCGATCCATTTTGTCCAGTTCTAAAAAGGTTTGTATGGAGAGAATGAGAGAGAGAGAGAGAGAGAGAGAGAGAGAGATTGATTCTGTATCCCCAGAGAGATGCCAAGTGCCGAGAGAGAGAGAGAGAGAGATTGATTCTGTATCCCCAGAGAGATGCCAAGTGCCAAGGTCCCAAGGGCCAGGCCTGAGTCACTGACATTCCTGACATCTCCCAGACCCAAGTTAGTACAGTGGGTCCCCTATAAATGATCCCTGGACATCAAGTATAAATGGGCTTCCTGAGGAAGCTACCCTGGCATGTCCAGATCAGAACAGTCATGTGGCTCTGGGAATGCCATACTGTGTGTCCAGGGAATGAGCTCAACCTCTGAGATTCAGGCTGATGTAAAGTTGAACATGATATAAACAATACTAGCAAAAGAGATAACTGGCATGAGTTAGTTACCTCTTGTGAAAAGCAAGACACTCACTAAAATGAAAGCTACTGAATGCATTACACTTTAAGAAAATCTAATACACAAAATTTAACCCTCCATGGATAAAACTCTATGGCTTTTATGTGCCCCAAATCTATCTCTTTTGAAACTGAACCTCAAATTTCCTTGTATATCCATCTAATATACAACTGTAATCCTCTGAATTCAAAGGACAGGCAGTTTTACAAAAGAATTCTAATTGTTACAGCAGTTTCATTAAGGATAGGGATTAGCCGGGCATGGTGGCTCACACCTGTAATCCCAGCACTTTGGGAGGTCAAGGCAAGAGGATTGCCTGAGCCCAGGAGTTCAAGACCATCCTGAGCAACACGGCAACAAGGTCTCCATAATAAAATAAAAAAATTAGCCGGACATGGTGGTGTGCGCCTGTAGCCCCAGCTGCTCGGGAGACTGAGGTGGAAGTATCGCCTGAGCCTAGCAGGTCGACGCTGTAGTAGCTGTGATCATGTCACTGCACTTCAGCCTGGGTGACAGAGCAGGACTCTGACTCAAAAAAGAAAAAAAAAAAAAAGGCCAGGCACAGTAGCTCATGCCTGTAATTCCAACACTTTGGGAGGCCGGGGCGAGAGACTTGCTTGAGCCCAGGAGTTCAAGACCAGTTTGGGCAACATAGTGAGACCTCGTATGTACAAAAAAAATCAAAAAATTAGCTGGGCGTGGTGGCTCATGCCTGTAGTCCTAGCTACTTGGGAGACTGAGGTGGAATGATCACCTGAACCCAGGAGGTCAAGGCTGTGGTGAGCCATGATCATGCCATTGCACTCCAGTCTGGGCAACAAAATGAGACTCAAGCTCAAAAAAAAGAAAAAAGGTAGCAGAGGGAGCAGGGTTGAGTGTTTCCGGGTCCCTGAAAGAAAGGAAACAGAAACACTTAGAGCTACAGGGTTAATGCCACTGAAGACCCCCAGAGGAAGGCCAGGATCTCAGAGCGGGAAGAGGAAAAAATCAGTGGACAATTGTCATGGAAATATATAACTGTGTGAAGTAGCAACACAAGACCCTGGACCCCCAATCTTGGGCAGCCTGGACCCAAGACAAGCCCAGGAGGGTGTGGCATAGCACATTACCACTGACTTCTCTCCCCACCCATCCCTACAGGGCCTCCCCGGTGTCCATCCCCATGGGAGGAATGTACCTCCCACTTCACTGATGTCGGACTTGATGATATGACTCCTTTTGGCAGATGGAATGGAGTTGGAGTGACATATGCCGTGTCCAAGCAAAACCCTTTGGAGTACCACATGCCTTCACCACCTTTCTTGTTCTTTCCCTCTGCCATCAGAATAGCATGGCTCAGACTGGGGCTGCTTTTTCAGCCTGAACCCCAGAAGGAAGACACATGGAACAGAGCACAAACGACCCACAGCAGATACGTAGATGAACCAAAAGTTGACTTCTGTTGCAAAAGCCACTGAGACTGAGGGACTGTTTGTTACTATACCATAAACTAGCAAAAGCTGACTAATACAGAGAGCGATATTCACAGCTTTAAGGCCACCACTGACAACCCAGTGGTATAAGTAGCTCAGACATGTCTCTTCAAATCAGCAGTGCCATGCACCAAAGTCCCATGGGTAACTTTTTAAAATGCAGATTCCCAGACCCCACCACCATCTGGAACCAGTTCATCTAAGGAGGGGGCCCAGGAATTGGTATTTTTAAAAGGCTCTGAAGATGATATAGGAACTATCAACAGACCACACTTTGAGAAACCTTGATCTAAGTCCAATGTTTTTACTATCTAGAATGATGTCCAGAGAGGCACAGCAACAAGCCAAAGGTCACACAGGGAGATGCTACACAAGAAACAAACCTTTAACTCTTTTCTCTGAAGCACATTGTCCTTCTCCAGAGAAACAGAGGGGAAGCAGAAGGAAAAGAGGTTTAAAATGCAGCCCTAGAAAGAGACCAGTGGAGGCTGGGGAGTTCAGGTTGGGCCAGGGTCCAGGTTCTGAGCCCTGGAAGGGGCTGCCCTATGGATGGATGAATAGATGGTTTCCTGTGGCCCTCTCTGGCAAAGTGGGGGTGGGGAGAAGGGAGTCAGATTACAGAGCAGGAAGCTAGAGGAAAGAGAAAGAAAAAAATAAAAATAGAAGGGGAAAAAGTCCTCCAGCCCTGGTGAGGCCAAACATCCCCAGCCTCGCCGCAGGAGCCGCCCCGGCCCTCTTCGATTTTGATGTACAGTTTGAAACAAATCAATAGCGGTATAATAATACTCAGCACGCTGTGTAATTTTTATATCATTAGTTTTCATTTTCCGCTCCCCATGCATCAAAAAACTTACAACGGGCTCGTAAAGTTTATTTAGTATTCCATGAATTCCTAATCAGTTTCATTTCATAATGATTCAGGAGCCGCCCGCTGCCTAGGCCCCCGTGTCAAAAAATCGATAAAACCAACACAGTTTTCCTGATGGCGGCTGCAAAAGGATCTATTGTAGGGGAATTATGATTTATGCCCTGGCCTGAACCGTGAGCAGCAGCCTCCACCCGGCGGCTCAGGGCTGAGGTCTTCGCCAATAATGATTTATGCACCTTCAGATGGCCCCACCCTGGCTCCCTCCCCGCCCCAGCTGGCCCCTGACACTGGGGGCAGCGGGGAGGGCCCAGCTGAGAGAGAAGCAGGAAGAAGGCACAAGGGGAAGGCCTGATGATCGTCTGAGCATCCCTGTGTGGATGCAGCATCTGCCTCTAAGTCCACTCACTCTCCAGGAAGGCCTAAGCAGAGAAGAGAGGTATTGGGGGGGGCCCACCTGGCCCCAAAGAGCTGCAGAGGGAACAGCACTGGGACAGGTGTATGTGGCAGAGCAGGGGTAATCCAGCTCTCCAACTGTAAGCCTTCTCCCGCCCGGTCTCTGTTCTGCCCCCACGGGGGAGCTCTTGGTCCCTGCCTTGTACCCACGGCTGTCACCTCCACCTCTCCCTGGCGCTGCCCCAGAGGCTCTGCAGAGGCTGAATGGGAGAGGGGTCCCAAGGGTCATGGTGACCAAAAGGCCTCAGCTGGACCCTGCAGGATGCTAACGCAGCAGGCTTCTGGGAACTCAGGCAGGAATCGAAGTTTCCAGGACTCCCAGGAGGGAACAACGATGGGCTTGAGTATCATAGGCCCCTTCTTTTCTCTATGAGGTAGCTGGGCTTGGCTTTCAGAACCCTCCACCTCCGCCCGAAGCTTCCATCCCCTTCCTCCACTGGTTGTGATTAATAGGTCTAGGAGACACGTTAATGGGATGGGTATTAAGTCCAACAATTGGTTTAATTAACAGCCACTAACCTAGCTGGGATAGAGAGATCTCAGGGCGACTTCATAGGGAAGGGGATATCCTGGTGTGACAGGCAGCCAATTGGGGCCACCAGTATGTACACCCTCACCTGCCACCTATCAGCGAGTCTCTTGACATCCACGTGGCATCTAGGGAATGCTGGGGGGCTTCATTTTGGTGGGTTGAGAGAGGCAGAGATCGGGGGTTAGGTCCCTGCAGGGACTCTGTCTTGAGTCAAGATGGTACTCCAGCCTGTGACTCTAGTTAGAATGAGTGGGCTTCTTTCTCACACCTTCATTTGTTTTTCATTCATTTACTCACTGAACATCCGGGACACACCTCACAGACACTTGCTTTACACAGGGCCAGAGAGGCTAAGGGACTTATCCAACGTCACACGGATGGGAAGTGGCCGCGCCAGGATTGCAGCCTAACTTCTCCAGGTCTGACCATAGGGTGCCTGCCCACCCTACCCTCACTGAGCCCTCATGGTCCCTCTACCTCCTAGCCTGTGCCCCTCTCTCCAGGCCCAGTTTGAGGGGTGGGGAGCAGGGCATGATGGCCGCTTTCCCTCCATGTCCACTCCTCACGCCATGCACGCAGCAGCATGGAAAGAGACCAGACTTCCAGGCCAGGTCTGAATTCAAATCCTGATTCCTCCCACTCACCAGCTGAGTGACCTCAAGCAATTTAATTAACCTTTCTGAGTCTGGCTTTCCTCACGTGTAAAATCAGAGTAATAATTTCTGCCCCACAGAGGGTGATGAGTCAAAAGAATAGCATATATGAAATGCCCACCCCCCAGGGGGCCTCTGATAAACGTTTCCTGCCCTGGCTCCGGCAGCCAAGGGGTAGGCACGCAAAGCACCCAGCCAGTTCTCCGTTCCCTTTTTCAGGCCTCACAGATACACACAGCTCCTCAGCCCCGAGACCAGCTCTGCATTTGAGCTCTGCTCGCTCCACTCCCTCTTTCTCTGTCCCTGAGCTCACCTCTCATTCTGCCAGAGACCAGAGCCAGCCAGGCCCATGCAGCCGTGTCAGGGACTTGGTCTCAGCTACTCCAGCCCCTTGGGGAAGGGAAAGGGGCCAACTCAGGCTTCCTGCACATCAGCCGTTTCATCTGTGAAATGGGCTCTGTGAGAATTTACTTGTCAAAGGTAAGAGCCAAGGTCGGCCATGTGCTGTGGGGATTGTGACTCCTTATTTAACAATCCTCTGATGTCATCACAGGGTGGGGGCCCTGGCAAGAACCCCCTCAGTGGCTGTGACACTGCAATTTACAAAGCCTCCCAACTGGCAGAGTCATTGATGATCTGAGGCTCGCTCAGGGGACACAGAGGGTCACAGAGAAAACAGGAAAGCAGAGACTAGGACCAAAAGGCATCTGTGTCCCATGGGGGTGGGAGGGGTTCCTGCGGCAGGAGGGAGCAGGGCTCTGGGGTCAAAGGAATCTGAGTTTGGAAGTGGATTTGGCCACCTGCCAGTGCAAGGGCACCGGACAAGGCATTTCACTCCTGGAATCTCAGTTGCTCGTTTGTAGGTATGACAATAACCCTGAGCTCCCAGGAATGCCCTGTGGGTTCACCAGCAGTGAGGGAATGGAAGCTCTGGAGTTTCTATGACTCCCCTGCCTTCCCCAAGGACCGACACTCATCCCCTTTCAAGTTCAGGCAAATTGCATGAGAGGGAAGGCTGAGCTTCTGAGCAGCCCCTGAGTGTCCCAGGGAAGAGGCACCACAGACTCCCTGTATCATCCCACCCTGGGCATTCAGAATCTACATTCTTCCCACAAGTCTAACCCAAGTCCTTTAGTTCCAGGGGCACCTCTCGCTTCTACTATCATTTCTACCCACCCACCTCTAACCTGGTGACAGTCTCTAAAGGGGACAAGAAGTGAGGTCAGTGGCCCCATTGGGAACAAGCAGGTCCACGGCTCTCTCCTCCCCAAGACCTCACAGAGATGCCCAGGCTTTGCCTTCACTGGGCCTGGTCTCTGACCCTTAGACTCTGATTCCTTAGACTGTGTTACACTGAACAAGGAAATTCCTTAACCTTCCCGAGTCTCGGAGTCCTCCGCTGTAAGATGGCACCAATCATCCTTATTGTCATGAGGCTTAGAAATCACAATGCCTAAGCACAGTATTCCAGGGGCACATGGTAGGCTCACAACAAACTCTGCTTTCCTCCTCCTCTTCCTTTCCTCCTTCTCCACCTCCACCTTCTTCTCCTTCCCCCTCCTCTTCCTCTTCCTCTTTCTCCTCCTCCACCCAGGACTTGAGGCATTTCATTCCAACCACCAAGAAACTCCAAACCCAACTAACTGCCTTTGCACATCAACCCCCTGCTCCTCCATACAGTCCTCCTTGATTGCTCCCTGCTAGGGAGGGCAAAGGCAGGTGTGTGGTGACCCCTCCCCTCCTTCTTACATTCCCTGAAGGCCTAGATGGGGACCATTGAGGGTGAAGTTGGTTCCAGTGGAATGGGAGGTATGGCCTCAGGTGGGGCTGTGTCCAAGGTCTGAGGGCCCTCTTCTCAGGCTACCCAAGAGGTCTGCCAGGGGCTGTGGTGGAAGACACGGTATGCCACATGCAAGAGGTGGCAGATCATTTGTTCCTCCAGTTAATAGATGAGAAAACTGAGGCCTAGCAAAGACAAGAGGCTCAGTCCAGGACAGCTGGGAGCAGCCCTGCCTCAGTTAAAAGAAGTCAACTATTACTCTGCTTGCTGCTTCGGAGTCGACATCATCACTCTCCAGCATGTGAAGACCAATTCCTCGTCCTGCAGAGGCACTGAGGAGGCCAAGACTATTGCCCCAAATCCCAACTCCTCATCCAAACATGACTAAAATTGCCTTCCCACCCATAGCAGACCCTCCTCCAGGTCAGGTCTGCAGTGAGGACCATGCATTTCATTGCTTTAGTGTCTGCACAGCTGCAGGCCAAATTGTGTGACACCAAGAGCCATTATAACAAAAGTCCCAGTGCTACCAAAGTATTGCCAAACCCATCCCAGGAGGCACACAGCTAGCTCCAACATTGCATGCTCGAGATCTCGGGCAGAATGGTGATCCGCATGTCCCCACCTCACAAGTGGGGAATTTGAGCCTCAGAAGGACTCACAGAGAGGAAGTGTTAGCTGGGCATGGTAGAGCGCATCTGTAGTTCCAGCTACCTGGAAGGCTGAGGCAGAAGGATCGCCGGAGCCCAGCAGGTCGAGGCTGCGGTGGCCGGGAGCAGCCACTGTACTCCAGTCTCGGCGACAGAGTGAGACTCCAACTCAAAAAAAAAAAAAAAAGAGAGGAAGTGGAGAGCGGCCCAGGGATATCTGACCACAAAGCCCCAAGACGAGTTCCAGGATCCCAGACCTGCTTGAGCAATGCCCTGTCACGAGCACCTGGTGCAAACATTGCTCTGTTCTGAGAGGAGCGCATGAGAGGGGGTGCCTATACTTACAAACCCTAGCAAATGTGTGTGACACGGTGCCTCCCCAACACACATACACATGGCATGAGCACACACACTCTCATGAGCACACACAGACCATAGGGCAGCGGTTCTCAATCCTGGATGCACATGGGAGTCACCTGGAGAGCTTTTAAACACACCTGTGCCCCACCCCCAGGATGCAGATGGAAGGAATGTGTATTTGTTAGCTATTGCTGCATAACAAATTATCATCCCTCCCAGAATTTAGCACCTTCAAATAGCTAGTATTTATTATCTCAGATGGTTTCAGAGGGTCAGGCATCCAGAGCAGCTTGGCCAGGTGAGCATAGCTCAGGATTTCTTATGAGTTTGTAGTTCAGGTGGCAGCTGGCACTGGAGCATCTGCAAGCGGACTCATGAGGCTGTCAGCAGAAGGCTTCTGTTCCCTGCCACCTAGGACTCTCCACAGGGCCACTTGAGCGTCTTCACGACATGGCAGCTGGCTTCCCTCTGAGCAAGTAATCCTAAAAGTACAAGGAAAAAGCCCCAGTGCCTTTTATGACCTAACCTAAATCATGCACTTCTGCTTTTTTGATTTGTTTTTTACAATAAGCCCACATTCTAGGGGAAGGGAATTATACTCCATCTTTAGAAGGGAGGAATAGTCTGGGTGCCCTTTGGGGGGCTGAGGTGGGGGGGTTGCTTGAGCCCAGGAGTTCAAGACTAGCCTAGGCAACATAGCAAGACCTCATCTCCACAAAATATCCAAAAAAAGTAACCGGGCATGGTGGCATGCACCTCTAGTCCCAGGTACTCCAGAGGCAGAGGCAGAAGGATCTCCTGAGCCTTGGAGGTAGAGGTTTCAGTGAACTGTGATTGTGCCACTGCACTCCAGCCTGAGTGACAAAGGGAAATCCCAATTCAAAAATACCTAGAAAAAAGAAGGAGGAAATAGCAAAGGATTTGCGGGTATACAGAGGGTATCAAAAAAATGTATACACATTTTAAGACAGAAAAAACTATATTAAAATTATAATACTCGGCCAGGCATGGTGGCTCATACCTGTAATCCCAGCACTTTGGGAGACCGAGGCAAGAGCATTGCCTGAGCCCAGGGGTTCGAGATTAGCCTAGGCAACTTGGTGAGACCTCGTCTCTACAATAAATCAAAAATCAGCCAGGTGTGGTGGTGCATACCTGTGGTTCCAGCTACTTGGAAGACTGAGGCAGAAGGATCACCTAAGCCCAGCAGGTTGAGACTGCTGTGGCCATGAGTGTGCCACTGCACTCTAGCCTGGGTGACAGAGGGAGACTCCAACTAAAAAAAAAAAAATTGTAATACTCAATATATACCAATAATAAAAGATAAGTACAAGTCACATTTGACTTCTGTAATTACACATTGCTATTGTAATTCAATTCAACTTCAAAAAGTAATATGTAGATAACATTGCTTAAAATGTGTATACATTTTTTTGGCATCCCCAGTATTCTAAAATGATCATAGGATGTGAGATGAGGCCAGGGCACTGGGATTTTCAGACACCACCCAGGTGACTCCAATATGCAGTTAGGGCTGAGACCTACTGGGGCTACAGCCACCCCACAGTACTGCTTCCCTGTCCCCAGGGGCCCCTGCACCAGGGCCCCAGACCATCCCTGGAGATGGAGGTGGTAGGGGATAGAGATCAGCAGTCATGACTTCAGAGGAGCACCAGTCCCAAGTCCCCCTTCTTTAGGGAAGTTCACATCAGTGGCCTCAGCCTAGCCCTGACTCTTTCCAGCTCACCCCCACCCATCTCCCTGCCAAAAGCCTTCACAGAGACCCCATCATAGGCTCCAGGCTTGGCCCTTCCCAGTGTCACCCCTACACTAACTGCTCCCAGGTCTGGCTTCTGGCCTGTGTACGTGTGTGGGTTTGTGTGAGTGCCTGTGTGTGCACACGTATATGGGCGTGTCCCACACAGACTTGTCAGCTCACAGGCCAGGGCTCCCTGACAGAATGGCCCCAACCCTTCTTCTCTTCAGCCCTCCTCTGTCTTCCTCTCTTCCTTCCGTTCTCTCCCTTTCTCCCCTCTCCTTTCTTTTCTCACCTTTGTCTCTTCCCCTTCTCTCTGTCTCTCAGGTCTCTCTCCCCTTTCTGATCTTGGGGTCCCCACACCCTTGCCCTCTTGGCTGGCAGGAGGCCCAGGGCTCATCCGTGAACGTGCTGATTCTGCAGCAAACACAGGAGCAGCCCCAAGTGAACTGGGAGTGGACCGGACTTCCTACCCGCTGACCTCAGGGAGTCCCCAGGCCTACCCTGCAACTTCCTCCAGCCTCAGCCACTCCTCCGGGCACCCCCAGGGTCCCAGGTGTGGCCACTTTCCTTCTACATCACCTGCCTCCACCCCAGTTACCTCACTCCTGGGAGGGCAGGAGGGGACACAGCTGAGGGGCTGGGAAAAGAGCCCGAGCTGGGCCAGTCCACTCCCAAACTCCTCCGCCCCTCTCTCCCAGGGAACTGCCTGTCCACTGTGGGCCTGACCTGCTCTCCTTCCTCTCTATGTTCTCTTTTTCTCTCGATCCTTCCGTCTCTGTCTTCATCTCTCCCTTTTCTTTGCCTGGCTTTCTCCTGGAGACGAGCAGGCCCTGGCCCCAGCTCCGGAGGCTGTGGAAACGGGAAGGCTGCCCCTCACGAGGAGAGCAGTTCTGCCCTAGTAATGAGGAGGAAAGAGAACTCTTCTCAGGAATTAATGAGACCACCAAGAACAAAAGAGGCGACCAGCAGAGGCCAGAGAGGCGGGGCCGCAGTACGCAGAAGCACACGCCGGCAATAATGGAGTGAGGAAAAATGGAGTCGAGATCCCTGTGGTAAAAACTATTAGAGGAGGCGAATTATAAAACTATTAACCAGAATGTAACTCCCAATTAAAAGATGATTTAACACTGGAACCTGATGGATGAATTTTGATTAAATGGAGAACTATTAAGAGCCCAGGGATAAGGCTGCTCCTGCCAGTTCTAAAAGTTAAAAGGCAGTTTGATATAAAAATTTATAAATTAAGGTTAATTACTTTAAATAACATGGCTGGAAGCAATGAAAGGAAATTTGTCAGAATCTCCAGAGTTTGGGGCAAGATGGATACAGATGTCCGAGACAGCCCCAGGGAGCCCCGAGGTCAGGGCAGGGACAGTCGAGGCCAGCAAGAGGGCAGGTGATGTCCGCACTCCCCCCAAGCCCCACTGAGAAGTGGGGCCCCATGCTGAGGCATGAGGGTGAGGACGCCCCTGACATCCCCTTGCCAGACTCCGCTGGCGGGAGTTCCCAGTCCATGACCCAAGGTTTACAGGGCACTCAGCACCGGTGCCCCCATGGCCAACCTGCCCCGCCCCACTCCAGACCCTCCACTCACATGATACTTGCCAGGCAGGACAAGGAGTCTGCAGGGGCAGGCTGCTCTTCTCCAATACCCAGGAGGATGGGCTACAGCCGCCCCACAGGGCCACTTCTCTGTCCCCAGGGACCCCTGCAGCAGGGCCCCAGGCCATCCCTGGAGCTGAAGATCTGGCTCCCAGGAAGAAGCCCACACCCAGGGCGTCTGAACCCTCTACTGCTAGATGCTCTGCCCTCACCAGTGCCCATCCCTGCCCCCAGGCAATTTCCCAGCATGCCAAGCGGTAGCCCCGTGATTGACCCTATCCTGTCTTAAGCAGCCAGAAGAGAACCCATACCTCATACTCAGCTCACAGCTACAGCCAGACCTTAGGGCGCCCAAGAGAAAGTAAAGTAAGACTTACCCAGTGACCAGGGGCATGGACACTCAAACCAAATTCCTTGGGTTCAAGCACCAGCTCCACTATTTGCCAATCTATGTCTTCAGGATTGACCTCTCCGGGCCTATTTCCTCATCTGTAAAATGTTGATAGTAGCCTCTCCTTGCAGGATTGGTGGAAGATGAGAGGGAAAGCCCTCACATATAGTATGTGCTCAATAAACAGCAGAGGCTCACCTCACGTCCATGTGTCTTCTCTTAGGAAGAAATGCAGTTGTCTGGCAGATCTCAGGAGAGTTTCCTATAGGCAGTCACACTGTGAGCAGGTACAAGGTGAAGGTACCTTATTTAATCTTCTCCACATGCATTGAAGTCAGTCATATTATAATTCTCACTTCACAGATAAGGAAACAGGCACAAAGAGGTTCAGTCACCAGCCCCAGACCTCGAGCTGGCAACGGCCCAGCCAGGACTCAGGTCTTTCAGCTACTGACCCCATCTTTGGCTACCTCCCAAGTCACTGTTTTGAAGGCCTTCACCTTCTCTTCTGCGGTGCCTCTTATACAAACCTCAAATGATATTTCAGATGAGAACCAATAGGAAAGAAAGGAGGAGTAAGGCGGGAAGAGAAAAGAAGGAAGGAAGGAAGGGAAGGAAGGAAAGAAGGAGAGTAAGGGAAAGAGGGAAGGAAGGAGGAAGGAAGAATTGAAGGAAAGAAGGAAGGAAGAAGGAAAGAAAGAAGGGAGGAAGGAGAAAGAAAGGAAGGGAAGGGGGGAGAGAAGAAAGTAGTAAGAAGGAGGGAGGGAGAGGGAGGAGGAAGGAAGGGCAGGAGGGAGAAAGGGAGGAAGGAGAAAGAGGAGAGTGGGGAAGGGGAAGGCTGTGGTTTTATTTTGTGAAAATTCTCTACAGAGCCAGAAGTCAGAGGCTGCCTACCCAGGGGTGGCGGGAGGGTGCCCAAGGGAGGACCCAAGGACTGGGGTGTCCTGCTTCTGAGATGGGTGCTGAAGACACAGGGGTTCTACTTTGTACAAACTCACCCTTCTGTATGTACTCATTTGTGCTTTCTTTATGTAAAAAGATTATTTATAATAAACAATTTTTGAATAAACACAATGGATGAATTTTATGGTCTAAAAATTATACTTCATAAAGCTGTTTTTTAAAAAATGAATATGGTGCACCAAAAAAAAGAAAAACCCTTCCTTTGCGTTGCACCATGTATAATATAAACTAGGAATTACAGACTAAGGGAAACCCGAGCAGCTCAAGGTTGACCCTGGGACAAGTCATCAAGATGGCTTCTCAGATGCAGGGAGGTCTGTGGAAACCAGCACTGGGGGAAGAGAAGGTGGGAGATGGGGGCAGGGCTCACCACATGGCCCTGGCCAATGCACCGCCCCTCTCCAGTCCTCTTCCACTTTCTCTGAACAAGGCTCTTTTTTTTTTTGAGTTGGAATCTCACTCCATCGCCCAGACTGGAGTGCAGTGGCCGCTCCCGGCCACGGCAGCCTCGACCAGCTGGGATCCGGCGATCCTTCCGCCTCAGCCTTCCAAGTAGCTGGAACTACAGGCGCGCGCTACCACGCCCGGCTAATTTTTTGATTTATTGTAGAGATGAGGTATTGCCAAGTTGCCCAGGCAGGTCTCGAACCCGCGGACTCAGGCAATCCATTCACCTCGGCCTCCCAAGGCGCGGGATTATAGGCTGAGCCACCGGCTGAACAAGGCTCTGAAGGAGAAACAGGGGACGGCAACCAGAGGGGCAGAGCACAGGCAAAGGCTTAGAGGCCAGCACAAAGGTGCCCCAGGCGCGAGGAACAGTGAACCCTACCGGTTTGAACTGCCTGAGCTCAAGAATTAGAGCACTTAGATGGGGAGGAGGAGTGAGAAGGACAACATTCTGAAAAGCTCCCAAAAAACATGGATGGGGGCTGGACTTAGTGGCACACGCCTGTAATCCCAGCCCTTTGGGAGGCCAAGGCAGAAAGATTGCTTGAGCCCAGGAGTTTGGGACCAGCCTGAGCCACAAAGCAAGACTTCGTATCCACAAAAATAAAAATAAAAATAAATTTGCCAGGCATGATGGTGTATACCTGTAGTCCCAGCTACTTAGGAGGCTGAGATGGAAGGATCACCTGAGCCTAGGTGGTCAAGGCTGTGGTGAGCCATGATTATGCCACTGCACTCCAGCCTGGACAACAGAGTGAGACCTTGACTCAAAAAAATAAAATAAAATAAAAAGAAAGTCAGAAAAATAATACTGCAATTGAAACAAAGCTTATAATGACAGTGATGATCCCCATCTATGGTCACTGTGGCTGCTGCTGTCTGCATGATGATTGCTATCAGGAAAGCAGTAAAGTGCAGCAGCTCCCAAAGTGAGCTCCAAAGAACACTTCTCAACAAACTTGTTCACAGCAAAGAAGAGTTAGTTAATACAAAATTCTGCTCTTCTCTTGGAACTACACAAGGCACATGAGTACAATAAAGGCTCTGAGAAGTCCTGCAGCAAAGAATCTGTTTAACTTTGTTGAAAAAGGCCTTCCCTAAACAGAGTTGGTCAAGGAAGCTTTTTTTCCACACTTATTGACACCGCGGGAGTTGAGGCTTTGTGGATCACACTTTGAGGAATGCGGAGGAGTAGAGAGAAACTAAACTTCACAGTCAGACAGGCTGGGTTTAGTTGCAGCCTGGTTGCTGTGGCCTTAGCCATACTGTGTCCCAGCTTTCCCAGATGTAAAATGGAGAAATAATGCCTATCTTGTAAGGTTGTGGTGAGATTTAAATTTAACGTGGCACATTATAGGTACTCAGCAAATGTGTGTCTATCCACTTTACAGATGAACTAACTTATCCAAGAATACATAAGCAGGCATAACAGCCAGGACTGGGATTTGAACCTAGGTTTTCTGTTTAGTAGGGGAAGAGGTCCCTCTGCTTAGGGTTGGCGTGTGGGGCCAGTGAGGTCTCTTTAGCTGAGGAGTCACCCTCTGAAGCACAAAGGATTCTGGATTACTTCCTGAGGGCATAGCACAGCACAAGCCCTGGACCATGCAAGACTGACTCAACTCTACCATATATAAGCTATTTAAATGCTTAAGAAGAGTCACTCTTTTTGGGTGCGATGGCTTAGCCTGTAATCACAATACTTTGGGAGACTGAGGCAAGAGAATTGCCTGAGACCAGGAGTTCGAGACCAGTCTGGGCAACTTGGTGAGATCTTGTCTCTACAATAAATCAAAAAATTAGTCAGGTGTGGTGGCGTGCATCTGTGGTTCCAGCTACTTGGAAGGCTGAGGTGGAAGGATCGCCCGAGCCTAGCATGTTGAGGCTGTGGTGACCGTGAGTGTGCCACTGCACTCCAGCCTGGGTGACAGAGTGAGACTCTGATTCAAAAAAGAAAAAAAGAAAAGAGAAGTCACTTAACAGCTCTGGTTCCTGTATCTGTAGAGTGGGGATAACAATCACGCCCTTTACGTGGAGTTTCTGAGGCAGAAACGAGTCAATGCAGGTAAAGGATTAGGATAGCCTGACGTGTGGTAAGAGTTCAGTAAAGGTGAGCTTTTTGTTTTTATTGTCGTTAGTGTTTTGTGCTAGGCTCCAAGTCAGCTGATGGGAGGTGGGGGTGCAAAGAACCCTTTTTCCCGGGGATCCTGAATAGTAGAATGACAGTCCCTGTCCACTAGAACCCCTCCTGACTCCGTCCTTCCACAGATTCCAGCCCTGTCCAAGCCCCTTCACATCCCATAGGGATCTCACTGATGTCATCTACCCTGGTGGAGCTGCCCATGCCGAGGGTGAGACTGTGACGGGCTGGGCCCCACCGAACCCGCCTCTAGCCTGACCCCCAACTCACCCCAAAACACTAGACCTGACTTCTCAAATCACTGTCACCTCTGTGGTACCCACCGAAAGGAACAAAATGGGCTTTTACATCCACAACTCATCAGTGGAGAAACTGAGGCACATCAAGATGTTCAGGGATTCCCCTACAACTGAATGGGGCCTGGCCCCCAAGTTTTTGACCTTCAAGCCCAGGCTGTTCCTCCTGTATTGTGCTGAGCCAGGCCCTACCTCTCACCCACCAAGGTTGTTCTTCCTTGGAAGGTTGTCCCCTTCCCAATAAGGCTGCATGTGCTGATCGAGGAAGCTCACTGACACGGTGAGCTGTGCAGTTGAGATAGTCCTTGGTCACAAGGCCGCAGGATCGGTAATCCCACTGCCCCAGTCCCTGCTGTGTGTCCCCCTGCTCACCCATTCCCTCCCACCTCAGGCTTCACAAGAGGCTTTCCCCAGCCAGCGAATCAAACTGTCATCTGGCCTCTAATGGCTACAGAGGCCTTGGCCTGGGCCACCTCTGACCCCGAGGACAGAACTGAGCTGACATACTCATTTCTAGTCTATTGACCCTCTTGTCTCTCCCACAGCATGGAGCTCAATGGCCATGGTGGTCCCATCCTAAGATTTAGCTCTAGGATTAGAGGTCAAAGGTTAAAGGTCTAAGTCAGGGCCAGATCTAACCTTTTCCCTCTCTTCCTCCTCCATCTCTTTCTCTCTCTCTCCCTACTGTGTTCCTAAATTCTCTAAA
This sequence comes from Tarsius wallacei, assembly GCA_963574415.1. NCBI lineage: Eukaryota > Metazoa > Chordata > Mammalia > Primates > Tarsiidae > Tarsius > Tarsius wallacei. Next base: position 31,278 of record CAUYQG010295832.1, read on the forward strand.
GCTTCATTTTCTCATCAGTTAAAACAGCATCCTTTGGGCATGATGGTTCATACCTATAATCCCAGCATTTTGGGAGGCCAAAGCTGGAAGGATTGCATGAGTCCAGGAGTTTGAGACCAGCCTGGGCAACATAGTGAGACCCCCATCTCTACAAAAATATATATATATAGTCTAGAGTGGTGGTCCACACCTGTAGTCCCAGCTACTCAGAAGGCTGAGGCAGAAGGACCGCCTGAGCCCAGGAGGTCAAGGCTTCCGTGAGCGACAAAGTGAGACTCACACACACACACACACACACACACACAAAGGCATCCCTATCACCTGCCTTGCCATGTTACCATGAAGATAAGAACAAAGTCTGCAGATGTTGCTGCTGGTCAGAAGTTCCAGGCTGAGGCTGCAGTGAGCTACGATCATACTACTGCACTCTAGTCTGGGTGACAGATCAAGACCCTGTCTCTTAAAAAGGAAAAAAAAAAAAGGCTGGGCACGGTGGCTCAGCCTGTAATCCCAGCACTTTGGGAGGCCGCGGCAAGAGGATTGCCTGAGCCTGGGGGCTCGAGACCAGCCTGGGCAACTTGGTGAGACCTCGTCTTTACAGCAAATTAAAAAGTAAACTGGGCATCGTTGTGCACACCTGTAGTTTTAGCTACTTGGAGGGCTGAGGCAGAAGGATCACCTAAGCCCATCAGGTCGAGGCTGTGGTGGCTGTGAGCATGTCACTGCGCTCCAGCCTGGGTGACAAAGTGAGACTCCAATTTAAAAAAAAAAGATGAGTAGGCATGTGACCAGAGCATGAGTAAGGGCACTGGTGGAAAGGGCACAGATAAGAAAGGACACCAGAGCCAGGCTCGGTGGCTCAGCCTGTAATCCCGTGCTTTGGGAGGCTGAGGTGAATGGATTGCCTGAGCCTGTGGGTTTGAGACCAGCCTGGGCAACTTGGCGAGACCTCATCTCTACCATAAATCAAAAAAAATCAGCCACGCATGGTAGCGCATGCCTGTAATTCAGGCTACTCGGAAGGATCGCCAGAGCCCAGTGAGTCGAGGCTGCAGTGGCCAGGAGTGGCCACTGCACTCCAGTCTGGATGACAGAGTGAGACTCCAACTCAAAAAAAAAAAAAAAAAAGAGAAAGGACATCAGAAACTGAGCCACCTAGAACAGGAGACGATGAAAGAGGCAAGGCCAGGAAGGCAGATTGGAGTCAGATCATGTCAGGGCTGGAGGGCAGGCAGGGTGATCTGGATTGTGGGGAGCCATGAAAGGTTTGGGAGCACAGGAATAAAGCGATCAAATCTGTTCTAGGAAGCTAACTAGTGGCCAGAGGAGGAAGGCAGGGGAGGGTGGGGGTAGGAGGAAGTGAGAAAGGCTCCTGAGGGCTGGGCAGGGACCATGGGGCAGGAAGTGAAGGGCTAGGTTCAAGTGTTGACAGTGATCATACAGGGACAGAGGATGGGACAGGGGAGAGACATGGTTCTAGGTGATGAGTGCCCTGCCCACTGGCCCCATCAACCTCAGTGGCCCCACTTCCTCTGCCCTTTCCCAACTTTGACTGGTTGAATCCTCCAGATCTGAGTGCTTGTCCCACCCTCTGTCCTCCCCTGGGGGACCCCAGATACCCGCCGGTGGCTCCGCTCCTTGCCACAACCCCCACTCTTTCCTGCCTTGAAGTTTCTCCCCAGCCACAAGCTCCCAGGCTACAGGAGCTGTTCCCCCACCCCCCAGGTCACGTGGGGAAGCTGAACCCACCAAACTCAAAGGTAGTTCCGGGGCAAGAGCATGGGCTTCAGAGTCAGACCATCTACATGTAAATCCTGACTCTGCTCCTGCTATTTGTGTGACCTTGGATAGGTTAATTAGCCTCCCGGACCCTCAGTTTCCTCATCTATAAAATAGGGATGACGGTGGTACCTGCCTCAAAGTGTTATTGTAAGGATTGAAGGAACATGTAAAGCAAGTACTCAATAAATGGTGACTCCTTTTTCTATAACAAGTCCTGTGCCAGACATGAGGGAGGCACGTGTGTAAGGCAGAGTCCCTGCTTTCACAGAGTCAACAGGATGTGCAAAGAAATAAATGCCTTCCATTTGGAACAGAAGACAAAAGAAACAGAAGATACCAATCCACCCTCAAGGAAGCCCCAGTCTTCAGGGAGGGAGACAGGGCTTCAGCCTCTACCTTTCAGAAACTTTGAGTCTGATGAGAGAGACACAACCCCCCCCCCCACCCAGGAAGCTACCAGCCCGTTGAGTAAGGGTGGACTTTTACAAACTGAGATCTCTCCTCCTAGGCTGCCCCTTCCTATCTGACCACCTGGAAAATTCTTACTCTTTCTTCAAACATCACCTCCTCTGAGAAGAGTTCCTTGATTCCCACCAGACAAGGAGTCTCCCATCCTTGACACTCCCAGGGCATTTTACTCCCTCCTCCATCGGAGCACTTCCTGCTCTGCACAGGAGACCCTGTGTGTGTGTGTGTGTGTGTGTGTGTGTGTGTGTGTGTGTGTGGTGTGTCTCCAGGCCACCTACCTCACTAACCTCACATTTGGAAAGTGGAGCCCAGGCCTGACTCTGTAGTGAGAGTGGGGCACACCGCAGGTGCTGCGCAGACATGTGCCGGCTAAGTGACTGAATGAATGGATGCGGCTGATAAGGACAGAGGCGTCTTGGAGACACTGGTCACTAGAGAAGCCAGACACTGGGTCAGGCCATGTCTCCTCGACACAGAATAGGATGATGATAATCTCTCCTGGGCCTCAGAGACGATCCAGGGTGCAGGAGCCATGGGGATTCCAGGGAGCACCCTCTTCTGGGTCCATATGGTGCCAGCCTGCCCTCTGTCCCCACTCTGAACAATGGCAGCAGCGCCCCCCTACCCCAGGACTGGCTGTCATCCTCACCTGGGCAGCACACCCTGGAAAAACACCACAAACCTGTTACCAAACAAAAAAATGGGAACACTGAGCCAGAAAACCTCCAAGTATGCCCCAGAGCCCTTTAGAAGTCAGCCAGAGCCTCTCTACCTGTCTTTTGGATGTTTTTTGCAGGCCAATGCCAACAGCAAAGAAAGTGTTCACAACACGCCAGACAAGTAAACGTCTGAACACCCAGAGGACAGAGAGCTGCCTGTGCTCCCTTCCTCCCGAGGCTGCTCCCACGAGTCCAAAGGGCAGTCCAGGGAAGTGCTGGGTCCACATCCTGCCAGCTGCATGACCTTGGGCAAAGACATTTGGCCTCTCTGAGCCCCAGGTTCCTCATCTAGAAAATGGGTATGATCTTGACAAGGCAAAGGGCTGTAGTGAGAACAAAACATGAATTTGCATTTGGAAGAGCTTTATAAAGGATAAAGGGCTGCATGAACAAGGGGCTTAGATGATTTGAATTGTTTTAACGCTATTGTTACCAGAGCAGAGACTCAAGCCATTGCCCCCTGGGCCAGTGCTATGACCCCAGAAGGGGTGCCCAGCATCCGCTCTGAGCTGAATTTGCTCATCCAAGGTCCAACTGAGGCATGGAGCGACCGGGAAGGGGAGAGGAGAAAGGTATGTGTATATATGTACATGCAGACTTGCATGTGTGAGCGTGTGGGTGTGTGCCTGTGTGCACGTGTGTGTGTTTGTGCCTGCCCCAGAGTGGGCAGGGTGGGGACGGAAGGAAGAAAAGGAGAATGGAGAAGAAAAGAAGGAAGGCAGAAAGGCACAGGGAAGAGGAGGACTGAGGTATTCGGTTACATGATCTAAATTCTAATCAAACATCATTTAAAGCGTGTTTTATTTCAGCCTCGGGAGAGCTGGTCCCTCCTGGCTGCTCACCATGGCAACGGGCCGCTCATTTCAGAAGTGTCATGCCACATTATCGTCCTGCCGCCTCACAAGCTCTCGCCGCCTGACAACTTCGCTCTGCCCCTTGCGACAACCAGCCCCGCTCCGCCGGTTTATTTTTGGTGTCAGCTGGCCCCCCTTCCCTGCCCCCTCCCCATCATCAGTGGATTGAAAGACAACCTCGGCCCTCCAGCCGGTGAGCATCGCAGGCTGTTTGGTGATAAGAGATAATTTGAGAAGATATTTGCTTACATGTGTATGAACAATTTGCTGCATTAAGACAATTCCACCTGGTGCGTGAGGATGGGGAAGGGGTGGCCAGTGCTCTGGCTGACAACACCCCGGGAAAGGGGAGGGAGGAGGCAGCCCTCACTTCTCAGAGCCCCTCCAATCTCATGGGTGCCCTATGAGAGTCTCATCTGGCTGCTTTCCCCAGTGTCATCAGGATATTGCCACCAACTCACTGTGTGACCTTGTGCAAGTCACTCCCCTTCTCTGTGCCTCCCTTTCCTTACTATCAAGAGAGTGGGTTGGACCAGCAGGAATCTGAGTCCCCTGCCAAGTATGGCAATGATGCTAAGGAGGGGGCCACAGCAAGAGGATGTCCCCTGGTCTTGTCACCACGGTGAAGGCAGATGTAGGTCTTGTCACCACCGTAAGGCTAGCTGGACACAGCCAAACATTACCCATGTGACAGCCCCGGTTCAGAAATGGTGGGAGTGGGGTCCTGAAGCCCCCCACTCTGGGGGAGGCTGGAAAAATCCCTGACCTAGGATCAGACCTCGTCCTGGGAAGGTTTTTTGTTGTTGTTTGTTTAGAAACAGGGTCTCACTCTTGTCAGCACCTTCATAGCTCACTGTAACCTTGAACTCTTGGGTTCAAGCAATTCTCCTGCTTCAGCCTCCTGAGGAGCTAGAACTACAGGTGTATGCCACCATGCCCAGCTAATTAAAAAAATTTTTTTTGTAGAGATGGGGGTCTTGATATGTTGCCCAGACTGGTCTCAAACTTTAGGCTCAAGCAGTCCTCCTGCTTCAGCCTCCCAAAGAGCTGAAGTCACTGTGCCTGGCCCAGATGGGCTTTTTCTGGGAGAGCCTTCCCTGTTCTCTGCCTGTGTCATCACAGGATGAGAGACATCTCTAAAGTCACCTGCTCCCCTGATTGTGGTCACGTGTGCACATGTGTTCCCACATGCATCTCTCGCAGATCAAGGGCTAGGATGGAGGTGGAAAGACAGATGGGAGGGAAGTGTGCCCTGATGCCCAGGTAGGAGGACAGAATCCTGGTCCTCAGAGCTGAGCACCGAGACAATGAACTCAAAGGCAAGGTGGCCCAGCCAGAAGCCTCCACCCACTAAAAGCCTGGAATAATAATAATAAGAGTGACTGTTTACTGAAGGCCTCCAGGCCAGGCCCTGTTCTAAGATAGAAAGGGTTGGTGCCTTCTTTCTACATGCTGTGCCCTCCTGCCCCAGGCAATAGCAACAGGCCTGGGAGACAGTCTCAGCTGAGCGGAGCCTGCGCCTCTGTTTACTAATCTGTCAAATGGGGTTAATAATAGTTCTTACTGCATACAGTGGTGGTCAGGATTCAGACAACACTTAGCACAGTTTTGGGCATACATTCGCATTCAATAAATGTCAGCTATTAGAAGTCGGCATAGTCATTGGGGTCTGAGGAACTAGGACTTTCTGTTCATTAGGTCCCACTTTCCCACCACCTCAGCCTGCTGTGCCCCTGGGTCCTGTGGCCTGTTGGGTTCCCTCGAAGGGGCCCAGTCCTAAGGAGGACAGACTCCCTGTGATGTCTACACCTGCTTCCCACCCCCATGTAATGTCTTTGCTTGGTTTCTTTGGCTGTTCCAAGGAGTGCTTCAGACCATGAAGGGTAATCTCTTTCCCAACCCAAACCCTACCCTAGATGCCTTCCTCTGGGACCCTCAGAACCTAGGGCCCAGCAGGTCACAGCCCACAGAGTGACCCTCTTCTGTCTGCCTTTGCCTCCTATCTGCCCAAGGTGGGGGTAACCCTCAGGCAGGAGCCCACAGAGCCCCTGAGACCATAAGGCCAGCTGAGAACTTAGACCTCCACCCACCTCACCGACTACCCTCTGCCTTGACCGGGTGTCCTACCCACACTCCTTAGGAAAACAGCACCCTGGAAAACCACACCAGGGAGGCAGGTGCCAGTCTTTACCGAACTCTGGGCAGGCTTCCTTAGGCCTCTCCCCCAGGACACAGTGGAGTAGAGAGGCAGGCTGCAAGGAGAAGAAACTCTTTAGGACCAGGGGAACCTGAGTCCAATCCAGCTCCACCAACCCTCAGCAATGGACTCAGGCCAGGGCTGAGCCTCAGTGTTCCTATCTATAAAATAGGGATAACAATATACGTCATAGCATTGCTGGCATGATTGAAGGTATACCTAGCACATAATAAGTGCCCAATAAAAGGTAGCCATTATGAATAATAATGACCAAAGGTGCCCCAGTGGAGCCAGAGAGCTATTTCCTCCCACCTGCTGCTGGCCTCTGTGGAGATGGGCAGGGGCTGGAGGCCTCCCTGCCCTGGCTGGCTGTGCCACCCTGCCACAGCCTGGAAAGTGATGGATGGGGGCTGCCCTGCCATGCTATGCCCCTACTCAGCAGCGCTTGCATGCCACCACATGGCTCTTTCTTTTTCCCTCTCTTTCTCAGCAAAATAGCAAAATGAATCGAATTACTCCTCTCAAACATCCTGCTCAAAGCTTCTTCACTCAGAGCTGGGAGGGGCAGAGGGTCTCTGGGAAGGAAGCTGGGGCCCCAGGGAGGAGGAGTTAGCAAATCACACCCACATTTCTGTATGCTTTAAAGATGAGCATGGCTTATTTTTACAGCCAGGACAGACTTCCACATACAAAAGTGGTGAGGTTTGCTGGATGCCAGCATTTCCTACACCCACAAGCACCCCATTCCCGCCCCATCCAGACCCCAAAGCTCTTGGAGGCCATATAGCACTGGGGGCTCAGGGGCCTGGGTCCCTAGCCTCCTCCACCCCTTTCCAGCCTGTGGCCTTCAGCAGGTCCCTTAATCTCCTGAGCCTCAGTTTCCCTATCTGCACTGTGGGGATAAGGCAGGCCCTATAGAAGTAAAGGAGATGACCTGGGTGAGCTGGGTAGACATTCAATAAATGACAGTTATTAGAAGTCGGCATAGTCATTGGGGTCTGAGGAACTAGGGCTTTCTGTTCATTAGGCCCGCTTTCCCACCACCTCAGCCTGCTGTGCCCCTGGGCCCTGTGGCCTGCTGGGTTCCCTGGAAGGGGCCGGGTCCTAAGGAGGACAGACTCCCTGTGATGTCTACACACCCAGGAGGTGCCTGCCACCCACTTCTGATGGAACTAGACACCCAAAGTACCAATGGCTTTCAGCACTCGCTTCTCAACTTCTCTCCAGAGGCAGCTTTGGGAGCGGGTCAGGGCGACAGGGAGGTGGAGAAACAGCCCCCAAGTAGGAGGGGGCTCAAATAGGAAGAGGTCTGGAACCGCGGCTCTGAGGATCTTGGTCACCTCCCCAGCCCGGCGCACCCTCCCCTCCCACACCCGAGGGGCGCCACGCTCCCAGCCGCAGAGCTTAGGGCGGGTCCGGGAGGGGGCAGCAGAAGCCCCCCAGTCCCCACCCGGCCCCGGGGCCTTGGGGGAAGGGACAGGGCGGGCGCCTGCGGCTCACCTCCTGACGGTGAAATGTGGCCATTTACCTTCACGCTCCAGTGCCAGCACCTAAATCACTGTCTCCGCGCCCGCGCTCAAGGTTGCTCCGAGCCGCCAACAAAGCCACCGCCACCGCCACCGCCACCGCCGCCGCCGGGACTCCGGGCGCCTCCAACCCCCACCCCTGGAGCGCCCAGGCAGGCGCGCTCTCCACGCGCCTTTGCTCCTTCCTTCCCTCCCTTCCACTTCCTTCTTTCTCCTTCTTTCTCTTCTTTGTCCCAAGGACCCGTCCCAGGGAGCGGCAGCTACAGGCCTCGGCCCACAGGCCCACACTCCCCAACAACCTCCGTTCGGGTTTCATGCAGCAAGGCTGGAGTAAAGGAGGCTTTCTCTCTGCAACTTGAAACTTGGGTCCCTCTGCCCAACTACATGCCTGGAGCACACTGTACACAGAATCTCTGTAATCCAGTAATTCCCTGGTGACAGTGCTCCTAACCGCTGAGTGTGTGTGTGTGTCTGTGAGTGGGTGTGAAAAGTGCTAATTTGGAGAAGGGAAACATCCCTGTGACCCTGTGTGGGCACCTCCCCCAACCCCCTTCCTCCAGCTCCTTCTTCCTCCCCAACTTTTCTCCTTCCTCTTCCTCAGGGATCCCCTTCCTCTATGGACTCATCTGTCCACAGAGAAAGAAAGAGGGTAAAGGGAAGAGGATACAAGAGAGGTCCTGGTCCGGTGACACAGGCCGTTGGGGCCTTTTTGGAAAAGAGGGTACGGGAGGGAGGATGTGGGTTCTGAAAACCAGAGTGGTGGTGAGGAGGAGGTCTCAGACTCTGCCCTGGCTGTGGTGCTCCTTCCTGGCAGCTCTGGGAGAGGGTCCATGCATGGGGCAGTGCAGAGCCCATTGGCTCAGGAAGGGAGAGGGAGCTCTGAGCCTCCTGCCCCTCCCTGCTCCGCAGTCTGGTCCAGTGGCCGAGGCAGGCCAGGGGACTGAGTTCTGCCCTCATGCTCTAAGCACCCTATTTGCAGTGTCCATTCACTCTGCCTTGTGTCTCATTCATTTATGCCTTATTTCTGTTTCCTCTGTATGGATCCATGTCTCCCCTATCTTACTGAGGGTCCCCCCAGGACAGAACTATGTTTTCCTCATCAGACAGGAGAGGTTGCATTCCTCCCATCAGACTGGGTGCTCCTCAGAACAGTGGCTGTGTCTGCCATTTGCCAGAGCTTCTCCTTAGCAGAGGATCTGTCCTTTCGTCAGACTGGAGGCTCCCCGTGATAAAGGCTGGAGCTCCCTCATCAGACCAGGAACTCCCCCTAGTGCAGGGCTTGTGTCTCCCCCATCAGACTGAGGACTCCTCCCAAATCAAAGTCTATATGTCTTTCCCTTCCAGACCAGGAGCTCCCCAGGACCCTGCTGACCACACCTGACCTAGCGTTCAAAGTCCCTGGGTCCTGCTCCATGCTCAGCCACTGTGGTTCTAGGAACCCTCAGGTCTGGGTGCCACCTCAGCTTCATCATGTCATAATTCTGTGACCTTGAACAAGTTGCATGACCTCTGAGGAGAAAACTGCCACTACCCAGGATCTTGTTAGGCTCCAATGAGACAGCATTTGTTGAGAAGGCCTAGCCCAAGGTCTGGCATATAGTAGGTGCTCAATAAATGCTGATCTCATTCTTTTCCCCTTGTTAGACTGACAAGTATATTCCAAGCCTGCTCTTCCATCTTGGACCAAGGAGACAGAGGGGAACCAGAGTTGCCCACAAAACACAAAACACACACACACACACACACACACACACACACACTCCCATCAAGCAACTGGGTAGTGGCCTTCTTCGTTAGGGGATAGGGCGGTGGCAAGGAGTTAAATGTATTAAGCAATTTACAATTAATATAGAAGTCATTCCAGAGATAGCTACTAGAAAGAGTACAACAGGGCAATTAACCCACTAATACACTAGGCTATTACATCGCTATGTCTCTTATTTTAGCCCGAGGTGATTTGAAACGCATTGGATTAGAGGATATTACAGGAGATAGCATGAAAAATAGCTTAATGTAATGAGCCATCCCGTGATGTCTGCTATTAAAGATGATTTGCAGTTGAAAACTACAACATACAGTAGTTCAGCTATTTGAGGACCGAGGGGGTGGGGGCTGGGGTGGTGCTGTTAACCCTTCCCTCCGTCCAGCTGCCCCCATCCCCGCCAGGCCCTCCACCACCTTCATGCCAAGTTTATCAAGTGCATCTTATTAGGCAACAATGGCTTCATTGGGAGATTGAAGATTGGGGCCTGAGGTTGATAAAGAACCAATAATCTGCTAATAACCTTTAAAAAATAGATTCCCCCAGGGAGCACTGCTAATGGGCTGAGGCTGGGGAAGGCGGTTGATTGGCAACTGGGCGGCTGGTGCGGAAAAGGGTGTGGGATGGGGGTGGGGTGGGGGGGGACACTTCCCCAGATAAGGGGAAGGCCATCGAGGCCCCCAGCATACTCCCCAAGTGAGAAGGCAGGCAGGAGTGTGGGCTGTGAACTGCTGATGAGAAGCTGTGCCTAGGTACACGTGTGAATAATTACAGTGCACAAAACTTTCTTCTATTTAGCCAAACTTTATACGGTGCATCACAACTTTTAAAGGGCATTTCACATGCGTTAGTTCTCTGGACGTTACAGGTGTCCAGAGAGGTAAGTAGTGTTATAACTTCATCATACAATAGGCGTTTGAGCTCGGGGAAAGCAAGTCACTAACCCAAGGTTAATGCAGCCAGTTATGTAATAAAACAGGACCCAAAGAGAGGCTTTCTGATTTCAAAGCTTGTGCCTAATGCTGTGCAACTCCAGACTATGACTGTATTCTTTTTAAGAAATTTTTGCCTACCTCAAGGTCCCAAAGATCTTCTCCCATTTTTTGTTTTAAGTCGGGATATCACTCTGTTACCCAGGCTGGAGTGCAGTGGCACAATCACGGCTCACCACAATCTGAAACTCTTGGGGTCAAGTGATCCTCCCACCTCAGCCCCCTGAGTAGCTGGGACTACAAGCACGTGCCACCAGACCCAGATAATTTTTTTATTTTTAGTACAGATCAGGTCTCACTATGTTGCCTAGGCTGGTCTTAAACTCCTGGGCTCAAGCAGTCCTCCTGCCTTAGCCTCCTAGAGTGCTGGGATTATATGTGTAAGCCACTGCGCCAGGCTTCTTCTGTGTTTTCTTCCAGATGTGTTACTATTTTGTGTCTTACATGTGGGTCCATGATCCATTTTGTGTTAATTTCTGTGTATGATTGGTTTGATGCCCAAATTTTTCTGTTGGGCTATGAATACATCTGCACGTCTACGTGTTTGGATAAATATGTGTGGAGTTGGGTGTATACCTATGTGATGGCTGCCACATGGACACCGGCTGAATTGGGGGAGGGCGCACATGCAGAGGCCATCTGAGATAGAGTCATACTGAAGGCAGCAGACACGTTGGCACCGGGGGCATGAAGAGTGGGTATTTTATGCCATAGGGGTGAGTACCTGGGCGGCATGTGAGCACAGATTTGTTTTGGTGAGTGTACATGTTTATGTCACGTGTGTGCACTGATGTGTGCCTATGTCTATCACTGTACATGCATATTGGTATGTGCAGGTGAGTGTAACTATCCCTGCATCTATGTCAGGCTATGTGTATGTCCACAGCTGTGGGTGTCCCTGGGCATATATGTCTGTGGTCAGCATTTGTGGACATGTCCTTGTTGTAGCTGAGTCTGTGTCCATGTCACTGTGTGTGTGTGTGTGTGTGTGTGTGTGTGTGTGTGCGAGGCTGTTAGCACAGCTGGTACAGTGTGTCTGGGTCTGCGTCTGTATGTGCCTATCATCGTGCCTGTGTGGTGGCGTGTCTGCCTGTGTGTATCACTGTGCCCCTGTGCTGCTGTGTGCCTGCACCTCCCCTGGTGCTACAGGGCCAGCCGGGAACAGCCCCCGCGCCCCCCTCGCCACCGTCTTTTATCATCATTTGCAGTGATAGGGAGCCCAGGAGGACGGTGATAAATAAGGGCCACTTAAAATACGAGACGACCACTCTGACTTTGGGGAATATTTCTTCTGTGGAGCAGCTGGTGCCGCCTCTGTCCTTGTAGAAAGGGGTCCCAAGGGCCGCCAGCCCCTGCCCAGCTTCCTCAGGCTTCCTCTCCTCCTCCCACTTTCCCCTGCCTGGCCCTGCCCTGCCAGCTCTGGTGCTGGAGGCCTTAAGAGGTCTGGGGAGGGTAGCAGAGGGGACCCGCATCAAGGCCAGTGGGGCAGGGCAGGACAAGGGTGACCCTCCGCTGGCCCTTCAGGGGCTCTGGAGAAGAGGCTAAGGGCCAGCAAAAGGCTGAGAGGGGACTGGAGGACACAGGGACTCAGCCTTGTGGGGTTCCCCTTCTAAGCTCAGGGTAGGGAATGGCTGGGGAGCCCCATAGAGCTGAGGCAAGACACAGACACACACAACCCAGTCACACAATTTTGCACACGTTTCGTGCGAATCCCTAAGAGAAAGACAAAAACACACATTTCCATGTAGAAATAATGTACACACATCCTAAGGTTGTTACACAAAGACACACACAGGCATGCAAAATACTTGTGTGTAAGACTTGTAACAATGAGTGCTGGAAAGAGGAGGAGACAGAAGGGGAAAAGGGAGCTGAGAAAAGGGTGGGTATGAGGGACATGCAACTGTACCAGGACAGAATGGCCATTAAACAGGAGGGAGAAAAGGGGAAAAGGCGGACCACTGCCCTGTATGGGTGTGCAGGTTGTTCACTGCACAAAGGAGGCACTCAAGGACTAAAGTCCAGTTTTTACTCTATTGCCAAGCCATGCACTGGCATGAGGCTGTACCCACTAAGAAGAAGAATGTTTTTTATTGTTCACAGAGAGCACCATCAACCACCCATACCCTGTACCCACAGAGCTGGGTCCTCCCAGAAGTGTCATTAACCTGTCCCAATTCTCACAGAGCTAGCCAGGCCCTGGTGGAGGGGGTTCTTCAACTACGTCTGTAAGATGTTATTTCCTTTTTTTTGTCTGAGACAAGGTCTTGCTCTGTCACCCAGGCTGGAGTGCAATGGCTCACTCATAGGTCACCGCAGTATCAAATTCCTAGGCTCAAGTTATCCTCCCACCTCTGCTTTCCAAGTAGCTGGGATTACAGGCACATGCTACCATGCCCAACTAATTTTTGGGGTTTTTTTTTGCAGAGACAGGGTCTTGCTATATTGCCCAGGATAGTCTCAAATTCCTGGCTTCAAGCAATCCTTCCTCCTCAGCCTCCCAAAGTGCTGGGATTACAGGCGTGAGCCACTATGCCTGGCCTATTTCCTTAAAAAGAAAGAAAGAAAGAAAAGAAAAGAAAGTGGCCAGGCTTGGTGGCTCAGCCTGTAATCCCAGAGCTTGGGGAGGCTGAGGTGAGTGGATTGCCTGAGCCTGAGGGTTCGAGACCCGCCTGGGCAACTTGGCGAGATCTCATCTCTACAATAAATCAAAAATTAACTGGGCAGGTAGCCCACGCCTGTAGTTCCAGCTACTTGAAGGCTGAAGCGGAAGGATCGCCAGAGCCCAGCAGGTCGAGGCTGCAGTGGCCAGGAGTGGCCACTGCACTCCAGTCTGGGTGACAGAGTGAAACTCCAACTCAAAAAAAGAAAAGAAAAGGAAGTGAGGAAAGGAGGTAGAAACTGAGAAAGAAGAGATGGCAGAAGAGAAAAAAAGAGAGAAGGAAAAAAAGAGAAAGAAAAAGGCTAAGAAGAAGGGAGAGGTAGGATCCAGGAAGGAGGGAGGGGGAAATCCAACCACAGGGACTTTTTCTAATCAAAGAACTCGTCACTGTCACTCTGCTAGTTGAGATACCAAGACTGATCTGGGCCCTGCCAGCTGGGGGGCAGGGTAAGGATAGGGGAAAATCAGGAAGAACAGATCTCTCTCTCTCTCTCTCTCTCTCTCTCTCTCTCTCTCTCTGTCTCTCTCTCTAACACACACACACACATACACACACACACACACACACACACACACACACACCCTCTCCACCTCACAGGCACCTCCCATGCCCATCTTGTCTCCCTTCTCGGCCCATCCAGGTGGCCAGGGACCTGTCACGTCTCATTTCCTTCTCCCAGAACCAGTGATGAGGAGATGGGGGAGAGGCGGGTGGGGGGACCACCTGACCTGACTTTTTCTCCTTCAATTTTCCCTCCTAGACCCCTCAGTCATCACCCACGGGTGCACTGACACCCTCATCTCCCATGACCCAGACACACACAATGCCATGTCACTACCCATCAGGGGCTGCAGTGGGAGGAGGGAGGGCAGGACCAGGCAGCCTCCTTTCTTCTCCAGGGCTCTTAACTCCCCAGATTCCCTGATAGGGGCCCTAGGACCCACCCATACCCTCTTGAGCTTCAGACCCCTGGGCGCCTTCCCTGAACCCATTCTCCCTAATATTCCCCCAAGTCCTTGGATCCCCTTTCTGGCCTGCCCACCCTGTAGAAGGGAAAGAGGAGGAGAGCTAACATTTTCTGAGCATCATCTGTGTGCCAGGGATCCTGAGCCCTGGCTGTGTCATTTGGTGCTCAGAAAAGCCCTTTCAGGTGAGTTCTAACTCAGAATCTCCAACTCACAGATGAGGAAAGTTCGAGCCATTGATGGGAAAGCTTCGCAGCTTATAACTCAGGCTGCAGGAAAGGAACCCTCCTCTCAACTTCAAATCCTGCTCCTTTCACTACAGCAGCAGACTCTCTTCTTAAAATCTCACTCTGTCTGATCCTCTCAATTAGCCATGAGCACACTGTGTGCCAGACACTGTGCCAAACGGCATGCCACATTGTCTCATTAAACCTCACACCCTCCCTTGGGGAGGATTCTGTTATTGTCCCCATTCCACAGATGAGAAATCAAGGTTCAGAGAGCTATAGTGACCTGCCCAAGGCTACACAGCCTGGGAATGGCAAAGCCAGGACTCAAACCAGATCTCCTGCCTCCTAATGAACACGCTTTGCCTAACACGATGAGAACATGGATTCTGCCACTATTGCCTGCAGCCCAGAGCCAGCAACAGGACCAGCAGTCCAGACTAATAGAGAGAGATTAAAGGAGTCTAAGGTGGGGTGCCTAGGCCTCAAGCAGACAAAGAGGAGGGAGGTATTGGGGTCGAGGGCTACACGTTCTCTGTCTTCCCAGGAGCTCTGGCCCCGTTGTTCCCACAAGTGCTCTCAGCTTGTCAGAGCCAGGGCCTCATCTGGCCCTCAGAATATATGGCCACAGCGTAATATGACAGTTGGGGGAGGAGGGCGGGAGGCTGGGGTGGAGGGCAAATGAAGAAGGCTCTGCACAGTCCCCAGAAGGAAACTTAATAGTCTGGGGGCTCCCTTGGGTCCTTCTCATTAAACAAAAAAATCTCTATTTAAATGCAAATTTGTGCTGGAGCTGCGATGGGTTGGCGGGAGGAGGCAGAGAAGCATCTAGACGCTGATGATGTAGACCTAGCCACTGGATCCTGATTCCCAACCTTGGAATCTGGGGCTCTGTGCCCAAAAGTTAGCTCCATGCTCAAGACCACCTCCTTCCCATCCCCAGGAAAGCCTCCTCCAGCTTAACCCCACACTACCTCCCTCTGTGTCTGTTATGTGTGCCTGTCACCAACACACACACTCTCGTTCCCTCCAGCCTCTACATGGAAATGTGTCGTGGGGGTGAGGTGGCAGTCTGTAAGCCTAGATGGCAGTTTCCCTGCTGTGTCTGGGAAGAGGGGTGTCTGACACCACATTCCTCCTCCACACCTTCCTCCAAGGAAAGAGCTGAAGTTGGAAGAGGAAGAGTAGAATCTGAAATTGCGTACCTAGTTGGTTTGGTTTGGAGACAGGATCTCATTCTGTTGCCCAGGCTGGAGTGCAATAGCACGATCACAGCTCACTGCAGCCTCAGCCTCCTGGGCTCAAGCAATCCTCCTGCATTTGCCTCCTGAGTAGCTGGGACTACAGGTGCGCATGACCATGCTTGGCTACTTTTTCCATTTTTTGTAGAGATAGGATCTCACTTTGCTGCTCAGGCTGGTCTTGAACTCTTGGGCTCAAGCAGTCCTCCCACCTCAGCTTCCCAATGTGCTGAGATTATAGGCATGGGCTACCACACCTGGCCGTGTACTAGTTTTGACCAACCTCTCCCCAAACTAGAAAACCCTTGAGGAACACACAGACTGACACTCTTTCTCTCTGTCTCTCTCTCTCTCTCTCTCTCACACACACACACACACCAGGTTTCAAACCAGACAATAGAAGTCAATTTGGCTCTCAAATAGTTCTTGAAAGAAGCCGAAATTCAAGCAAGGAAAAACTGCCACAGCAGAATCCTTTTCTCCCTCCCCTGTCCCTCCACCCCAGGTCAGACTTTCAGTGTTACTGTGGGAAAAGCAGACGTGGGGAGGGAGATTTAGGGATTCGGGGTTGGCAGTTGAGACCCACACCTGCCAGTGCCCACGTCTGTGCCTACCCACCTCCCACGGAGGAGGAGACCCCTCTGTTCCCCTAGCTTCAACCCCTCATCCCGGGTCCCCCTCTGCCCCTCAGCCTGCCCCCACCCCCATCTCACCTCTCCAAGCCCATTACCTCCAGGGATAATTATGTGGGTGATTTGCTGGCCCTGGAGAGCTCTTCAGTGGCATTAATTCAGGATGAGGGAGAGAAAGGAGGGTTGCCCCTGGTTACCACCCTGTCCCCTCTTCTCTCCCCCTCCCCCCACCATTGAGGGTGTTAATTTTAGGGGGAGTGAAGAAGGGATGCGACAAAAACCCATCAAGGACACAAATACAGACACCTGCCTCAAAACTTATTTTAGACTTCCATTTCGGGCTTTGTCAGGGAAAACTGAGTCAAGAGCCTCCCACCAGGGGACAGATGATCTTGGGGTGAAGTGATCTAAAATTCCTTCAGGCCCTGCCTCCTCTGAAGCTTTGCTTCTCCTTCCTGCTTCTCCCCTCCGGCCTCTGCCGACCTCACACTGCTGTTGCCCCACGTTGACTGGGATGGGCCATCTTTGTCACTGGCTGTGGAGATCCCCAGGGAGAGGATGTCCAGGATTGGAGGACACCCAGGAGACACCCTAAGGCTTCCCATCCAGACCCCAATTTCAGGCCCATTGAGAAGAGGCTCCCTACTGCCTCCTTCCTGTGTCTGTGGCCTGCACTAGACAGGGGGGGGGGGCTCTTGGCATTGTGAGGAAAGGCCTCTGGGATCGAGAGTGGTCAGAAGTGTGGGGACCTGGAGTGCCATGAGACAAAGCCAGGGCTGGACTCAGGAAAGGGGAGAGATCCCTTTCGTGCCTCCTACTGAGAACCCCAAGTAAGAAATAAGCAAGTAACCAAGAGCAGAGAAAGTCGGCCTGGTGGAGAGTTGGAGCCTGCAGAGCCTCTACTGAGAGAGAACCGAGCCTAGAGAGGGTGGGCATTGCTTTAGGGCTCACCGAGTCACGATGGGAGAAGGTAGAACCTGGGCTCTTGCCTCTGAAGCCACATGCTGACTTCAATTTGAGAGTTGCATATACACAATCAGCTTGCAGCACCCATGTGTGGCCGTGTGCCTACAGTGTGCACGAGTCTGCATGCATTTGTACACACAAGTGAGTTGGTGTCTGAGTGTGGCAGTGTGTCAGACTACAGGCTTATGACTCTGTGGGTGTGAGCCCGTCTGTGCATGTCGGATTGGGTCATATGCATAGGCACATATGTGTGGAAGAGCGGGCACATGTCAGTGCCTGCAGAGTCATGAAAGGGCAGAGGCCTCCTTGGCCATACCTGCAGGGGTCCCTATGTCCAGAGCATCTCCTGCAGGGGCCCCCAGAAGACAGCTGAGCCTGGCAGGCCTGGGGCAGACCCCCACCCTCAAGCATGCCCAACCTCTGCCACTGAGCAGCTTCCTTCTGGAAGACCCTCCTGAAGAGCTGCTGCTGAAGCAGGAGGCCAGACCCCCCTTCTCTTACAAGCTCCTGATACAATGATGGAAACAATTAACTGGAAGAGACAGCTAATACCCCAAGGAAAACATTTCTAGATACGGTATTACAACCTCGCCTCAAAAATGGGACTTTACCATGAGGAAATACAGTTTATTATAAGACACATTTTCTTTTAATTTAATTATATAAGCTTTGGTTTTCTTTTTTTTAAGGTGGTATAGAGAGGGGAGGGGATGAGATGTTTAAATCAACCCAGTACATTTTCCATGTGGTCCTGATCACACGGGGCAAATGGGCATAAATGGGAAGGTGACTGTGGACGTCCTGAGAATAGGTCAGGCCCAAATATATCTTCAGAAAACACTGTCAGACTAGAGGCAGCTTTGGGAACCATCAGGCAAGAGAACTGGGAGGGGAGGTCACAGGCCAAGTTCACTGCCACCAAGGAGGTTGGTGGGTGTCCAGACCTGCTTCAGGTGATCCCTCTTACCCATCATGGCACATGTGCACTACCCGTTGCCTGACATATACACACACACATCATAGACACACTATACACATTGCGTGCACGTGCGCGCACGCGTGCACACACACACACACACACACACACACACAGCTTGCACACACCACGGAGTAGCAAGCCAGACAAGCACCCAAAAGTCAGAGCCAACCCTATAGATGGTCCCAGGAGAATAAGGAAAATAAGACTTCTCCCCTTGACCCACAGTCTGCTTGGCTTTGGGCAAGTTTCCAACCTCCTCGGGGCCTCAGTTTCCCCATCTTTCAAGGAGATGGGTTAGATGGTTTCTAAAACCCTGGGCTTTCAACTTTTCTGCCTTAAGTCACCATCCTTAGCATCTGCCTTCTTTCTCTTGTTTTTGCCTCAGGGGTTATAAGCATGCAGGCATGGGCTCCAGTACCCACCCACCACTCCCTATATGGTGTGACCCAGCAAGTGACCAAGTCTCTTCATGACAATAAAATAGGGTGAACAGCTGTGCCATGAGATATCAGTCAAACCCTCTCTCTGCCCATAAGTGAAAAGCATATTTCCATCATACTTATAAGCTCCCAAAAGAGACCACAAGAGCCTCGTGAATGTCCCTTGGGGATGAATCCAGCTTGTGGGTAGGGACTTTCCCAAATGATGGCAGGAAACAGACAAATTAACAGGGTCCACCTCATTGGGGACCCCATCCTCTCCTCAATCTATTACTTAGCTCTGGCCTCTTTCACCCTCTGCCCCATGACCTCTGACCTTTACCCTATAGCCAACTCCAGTCACCTCCTCCATTGTCACTCCCCCTCCCCAGGTCTATGAGTCAGAACTGCCAGACAGTAGGAGCCACAGAGGTGGCCACAGAAACCCAGGTGCTTGTGTCTGTACCCCAAAGTACCTAGTGCTGCCCAGATGGGGTGACCCCAGGCAGCAGGGCAGTTAGAGCAAAAGCAGATCCCTGCATCAGGTACTAATGCAGTAAGTCCTATAAGACACAGCGAAACGAGGCGTAATTTTTGCGGAAAACAATGTGGGTGATGTATGCCCGTGACTGGCACACAATAAAACTGTAGTAGAACGCAGAAAAAATGCACCCAGTCAATACAATAAAATCAGCACAAATACGCTCGTGTAAAGCAAATAAATCTCCCAATCCAAATATTTCACAGCACGCACACAAGGAGGAGGTGGAGAAGTGTGTGTCTGCACCATTCAAGTTTTCCCCAGAAATCTCTAGGGGAAATAAACAAAACGACCAATGAGCCATCCGACCCCCCCATAAATAAATAAATAAATAAGCACTAAGGATTGGGGGTTGGTTTGCATTTCTGGTCTCAGACTTTTTCTGTGAGGCAACTGGGGGCTGCAGGCCCCCAAATTACCATTCATCTAGCCTTGTTGTGGAAATTTTCCAGGGATTTGCAGTAATTATATGACAAAATGCTTGCAAATCTCACTCATTGCTGAACAGAAACAGGCGGGTCAGGGATTGAACACTTTCAGCTGGGTAATTTATAAATGTCAATCAGGCAACGGGGCAGAGAGAGAGAGAAGGGGAGAGAGAGAAGGGGGACAGGGAGGGGGTGTGCAGGAGCCAGGAAAATACTGTGGCAACCTCAGTGCAAGAGACACTTCATGCTCCCAGAACTCAGGAATGGAAAGACCCAGACTAGGAGCCAGGCTGAGGAAGGAGAGGGTGGGAGGAGGGGAGGAGAAAGAGCAGGAGGAGAAAGAGGAAAGACAAGAGGGGAGGGGGAGAAGGAGGAGGAAAGAGACAGAGTCCCAAAACAGATGCAGAGAGGAGGGTGGGACAAGAGGAGGGGGCAGAAGCAAGAAGAAGTGGGGGAGGAGGGTTTGTGGGTGGAGAAGTGAAGAGAGTGAATCAGGAAAAACAGTTTAAATAAAACCAGGGGAGATTAAATTAACTGATACATACATTCCAAGAGGTAGGTCGTAGGAGCAGCAATAAATACCAGCTCCCTATCTCCCCTGCTCAAGACAGCAGGGAGAGCAAAATAAAATTAAAAGATATAACAATAAAAATTACAAATGCATCTTGAGGGTCCTGCACTCAAGGTCTGTAATGGAGTCTCTGGGCGGAGTGAGCTCAGGGCACAGCTCCCCTGAGGCGAGCATGGCTGGGCAAAGGTGGGGGACCGTTTTATCTTCTGTTTGTCTGGCCAATCTGCGTTTTGCCTTTCACCCAGCCAACTTGCTGCGTGCCCACTGCACGTGTGTCATGGATTCTGAGGGTGATTACCATGTGATACCTGATTTGGCACTTTATAATTTATAAGGTTTTTCCTGGTCATCATCCCCTCTTGAGGGAGCTGGTTTTATTCTGCCCATTTCACAAGTGAGGAAACTGAGGCTTAAAGAGGCTGTGATTTGGCTCAAGATGGCTCTATAGTTAGTAGGAAGAGCAAGGATTCAAAGCCAGACTCCCTGATATACACCCTTTCCACCACTGCCTTCTTGTAGTCATGTCTGAGAGATGGGATGTACTTTCTGATCACATTCACACCATACCATCACCATGCTATGCATGCAGCCACATGTGAACAGGCCAAGATAACATCTCTAAGCAGGAGGGTCCAGCTCTTCAGGTTCCAAACGTCTTTTTAGCATCCAAAAGTTACTCACCACCCCACCAGCCACAGGCGCAGGCACTCCCAGACACACTAGTGGTTATACCTCTTTTTATTCTTTTAAGCATATATTTATTTTATTATTTATTTATTTTTTTTTTTTTAGTTGGAGTCTCACCCTGTCACCCAGGCCGGAGTGCAGTGGCACGCTCACAGCTACTTTGGCTTCAACCTATGGGGCTCAGGTGATCCTTCTGACTCAGCCTTCCAAGAAGCTGGAATCACAGGAGTGTGCCACCATACCCAGACAATTTGGAGGTTTATTGTAACGATGAGGTCTCACCAAGTTGACCAGGCTGGTCTCAAATTCCTGGGCTCAGGCAATCCTCTTGCCTCGGCTTCCCAGAGTGCTGGGATTATAGGTATGAGCCACTTCACCCAGCTTATTTTTTTTATTATTTTAAAGATGTGGGGTACAATTCAGGATTAGGTATAAGTGGTCATCGTACAGGTTAAGTTTGGGCCTTTCTTTGGTCCCCAATGTGCCTGGTTTGAGATCAGGTACCCTTATTGATGTTATGTGCCACCTCCACCCCCTTTTTTTTTTGGTCAGAGTCTCACTCTATCAACCAGGCTGGAGTGCAGTGGCATGATCATAGCTCACTGCAGTTTCAGCCTCCTGGACTCAGGCAATCCTTCTGCCTCAGCCCCCTGAGTAGCTGGGACTACAGGTGCATGCCACCACACCTAGCTCATTTAAAAAAATTTTTTTGTAGAGATGAGGTCTCACTATGTTAACCAGCTGCTCTCTAACTTCTGGGTTCAAGCAATCTTGCTGCCTCAGCCTCTCAAAGGGCTGAGATTACAGGTGACAGCCACTGCACGCGGCTAGTGGTGATACTTCTAACATCTATAAATTGAAGAAATGCCTAATGACCCAAAGCTACAATAAATCCAGAAACACTTTTAAGGGAATTTTAATTTCACTCATCACCACAGTCTTGGGGGAAAAAAAAAAACAAAAACAAATACAGACATAAACAAGACAGAGACTTGGTTGGTCTCCAAGCACAGTCAGGTACACCTGGGGGTCAGAGGATGTCCTTGCAAGAACTCCCTCACTGGGGTCCACAGCCCAAGGGTCCAGGAACATCTGATTGAAACTGGGCCTTTGAGTAACAGAATCAGCAGGTTGTGGAGTAGGCAAGGTTAATCCAGAAAGACTCCCTGAGGGAGGCAGATCCTGAGAGTGGATGGGAAGGGAAGGGTAGCAGTCTGGCAGCACCAAGGAGGGGAGGGAGGGGAGCATAGTACCCTGGCATCACAACCACCAAAGGCCCCAGTTTCTACTTTTGCCATGATCTCCAAATGGGGTTTGTTGGCAGCCACAGGGACATCTCAGCAAGGTAGAAAGAAGGTGTTTCTTTCACAGATTTAAACTGGAGTCTCACTCAGCCCACCCGCCTGGGGTGCACCATCCACTCATCAGAGGATTAGCAAAGGCAAGGGAGCACCCGCCTGGCATGGAGCACAGCTCCTGACGCCAAAGCTACAGCGGGGCTCAGAGCAGGGGTGGGAAAACCTGCTCTGGTGGAGCTTACCTTGTGCGTGTCATTTCTCTGCGCCTTGTAGTGATCTTCTGAGCTGCACTATTATAAGCAAAATCTTTTATGCATTAAAAGTGTTCCCTTGGCAGGGAGCAGTGGCTCACGCCTGTAATTCCAGCACTTTGGGAGGCTGAGACAAGAGGACTGCCTGAGCCTAGGGGTTCGAGACCAGCCTGGGCAACTTGGCGAGACCTCCTCTCTACAATTAAAAAAAAAAATTAGCTGGGTATGGCGGCACGCGCCTATAGTTCCAGCTACTTGGAAGGCTGAGGCAGAAGGATCGCCTGATCCCAGCAGGTCGAGGCTGAGGTGACCATGACAAAGTAAGACTCTGACTCAAAAAAACAAAAAGTTTTCCTTCATGGAATGTAAATCAGATGACACATTTGTACCCCTGTCTGGCATTCTTCTTCTAAATGTATTGCAGCCTGGGAAATAAAAGAGGTCTCTAGGCCCCGGGAGGCTG